>CABFVZ010002338.1:0-67178 GCA_902151445.1 Timema monikensis | reverse complement strand
CGTCCCATTTGTGCAAGAACGAATGCGGAACAAACGAAACTTTTTGCGGAACAATCCGGAACAAACAAAGAACAAACGATTGCGATCATAAAAACTTGAATTTTTACAAGTGGGGGGGCTACCGTGAAGTTGGCCCCCCCAATGTAAACATATCATTTGTGGGCCTATCAAAACGGAACAAACGAAAATTTTTGCGGAACAATCCGGAACAAACGAAGAACAAACGATTGCAATAATAAAAAATTGAATTTTTAAAAGTGGGGGGGCCAACTTCACGGACGTATGAATGTCATTTAGAACTATTGAAAATTAAAGAATATTATATGGATACTAGAGGGTGTGGGTAGGTCCAATTTTAACTTAAATTTAGTTAGTGCTTCTATTTGTTAGACAATCGTGATACCTTTCTAATGCACTTTAGACTATGGTTAAAACAGGTTTCTGTCTTACAAGGTGAGTCAGTTGTCCTGGAAAATGTGTATAACGTGATTTAACCACTTTTTCCCCTGGTAGCTTTCATTTGTTTGAGGGGGTTTCATCCCCAATTTTTACCAGATGGACAAATGAGATAAATCGTTTGAATGTAGATTCAGCAAAGATTTTGTTGTTAGTTAAGTATAAATGCAAGTATTTGACTTGTTCACAGAGTTTTATATAATGTATTATAAGCCAACAAGGCATTTAAAAAAAAATCTGAAAAATATGCTTGAACGTTCAATAAAATGTGTAATATGGTGATCAATAAAACACATGAAGCTAGTTTGCACAAATACATTTTGAGCTTTGATTTTGTAACGTCCTACATTTTGGGAGTCCCTTGTCCTCCTCAGCGCCAAAGACATATAGTCATCCTGGGTGTGTTTACATTAAAGTAGATCACCCTTAAATTAACTTTAACTTATCATTCACACATAAAATGTTTTGAATATGAATTATAACTTTTTGTATTTTGAAATAGCTTACTTATAATATTATCAATAAAGTCCGACAGTGTCGCTTCCAATGTAACATAACGTTGCTATTTCCCTATAATTAGTAAAATTAGACGAACGATAACAAACATTTAAACTTCTTACACAAATATTGAGAGAGTAACAAAGTGTAAGTTGTGGTTAGCCGAACTGAGAGTTGAGACGCTCAACAATGAAAGAAAAGTAATACAGAGGATGTTACATATTATATTTTTAACACTCGCCAAGTGTGCTTCGGACAGAAGTTTCCTAACGTACTCAATTATTTGGTCACCCCTCTATTATTCCTTTCACTTTGTAGTTTGTTCTCCTTCCACCTCATTGCAAGTCATTTAGAAAGAAATTTATAAAAAAAAAGTTCAGAAAAGGAAGATGAAAAGAAAGAAGGAACGAGGAAAATATAAATGCAGTAGGAATATTGTTGGTCGAAATACGCGGATGGTTCTGAACATATGGAGTGGACACAACTGCCACCACCCCCTCTACCACTTTGCTAGCCCCATTTTCTCTTTGCGGTCAAGTTATATGGGGGATAGGGAGGCGTAGAGGGGGTTGAAGTGGGGGGCTCGTAGTGGGGGCAATTTACTTCACAGCCCTCTTCGCTCAGAAAGTAGGTGACGTCACGTTCACACTAGAGACTGGCTCTCTCTTTAAGGTCCAAGTTTATTTGAAAGAGCTTCACCCTTTTCCCCCACATAAAAAAAATGTTCATGTTGCGTGTAAAATTAAGAAAGTTAAAATGATTTGATGAAATGAACTCAAAGTTTGCTTTGTCACAACTGATTATAAATGTTTGTGCCCAACCAAATATACTAAATACCCACGTTAAATCAATAGAACCGACAGGAATGTACTTTGGCCGAAGCCGGTGCATGTATAGTATAAATAATAAATTTCAAATTATGAAATGTACACAGGAACTAATATCTCTATACTCTAGATCATCACCAATGACTTATCCGTAGCACAACTTGTTGCGGAGGGGAAGTAAAGCAGTCGGTCCCATGTCGATTGTGGCATGTAAAAGAACTCTGGAAGGTATGTGAAAATACCTTTTCCTGCAAAATTGCTAGGTCCTTTCACTCTCACTCATAGAAATTCGTAAGTGCAGATTCAATCAGTCAGTTCAGAAAGTGCACGTTAAATACATCAAATATACTTTTTTTTTCTGTCTGTCTTGAAAGGGATCAATCTTACAACGACAGATTTCACTATGGTATTTTATCATAATTTATAATAATGTCATAGTGGAACTATGTAAGGTATGCTTGCTAGTTGATATCTTTCAGGGCTAGCAAGGGATAAGTCTAGGATCAATGCTATGATGGAGCTAGTGAAATATCTGGAATATACACGTTTACACTGTTTACACATACAAAACAAACTGGAAACAAAATTATTTATGTACTTTTCATTTATTCTGTGAGGTAGAAGCAGTCTTAACCTTGATATATTACTCTATGAACTTATCTTCTAACCTAATTCATTGTTGAGACTTGTAAGGTAAGAGTTCTACCTTTCAGGGTGAACGAGTGTAAGTTGCTACAAAAATAAGATTATCATATTTATTGGGAAAAGAAACAATAATTAATAAATTACGATATTTTAGTAAGTGCTTAGTGCAATTTCATTTAAAAAAATATTTTGGAGCTTATAGAGGACAACGTTTTGTTGGCCTTTAGAGCATCGATTGTATTACCACTTTGACAGTTATGAAACACTGGTCCGAATGAATTAAAGTAAAAAAAAAATAAGGTTAAGATGATGCGACTATTATTATTATTATTGATTAAAGACACATCGATACATAGAGGTCATTAGCGCTTTGTAAAATATAACTAAAAGCAAAGTAAAATCCACATAAAGAAGAATCCATATAAATAGCTCACCTGCTGAGAGCAGTAAAAAAAAAACCCCATCAAATTAATAATGAACTAAAATCTTTAAAAATTAATCTCAACAAGTTACACGTTGTCCGCTGGTGACCGACCAATAGGAATAATATTGAGTGAGCCACCGAGACCATCTACCGGCGTAACCAAGATTGGTATGGATGGGACCAGCTAGACAGCGCCACCGTAAACAAAGGGAAATAAAAATAAATTAAGATGTTTAGTGTAATAATAGTAGCATTAGAGAGGAACTGAAGTAACTGTAAGTAATTCACTTCGCATCTAGTGTATACTCCATTCACGGTAGAAATTACTCTCTGAAAGGTCTTTTTCCCTACCAATATCCTACTATATAATAGATTTCTGGTAGGGAAAAAGGCCTTTCATAAACAATTCTTACGGTGAACGGAATTTAACTGTTTTAAACTAAAGTAGATTGTAAGAATTCACATGAATAATGTATGTTTTTCGTGTTGCTTGTTTTAAGTGTCAATGAAACTGAGTGTTTGTCACGGATAAGGGTGATAGAATGATTGAACGACCCTTTAGGTTAAATTATATATATATATATATATATATATGTTTTCTCAAGTATGGGTTTGGGTATGGGTTGGGGATTAGGAATGAAGTTATCTGGGAAATAGTAGGGGTACAGGGAGTACATGAGATAGGAAAGGAAACAAGGGAAACAAGACTAAGATAGTATGGGATGTAATGAGGATGGAAAAAAAGAGATGGGAGGAGCAGATAACAGAAAGTGATCAATTGAGAGGAGAAGAATGGAAGATATTAAAGGAGAAAAATAGAGGCATTTTACTAAACTAACGCGGCCACAGGCTGGAAACAGTTGTTGATGTCTATTTTACATATTTATTCGGCCGACATACTCAAGAGTTTTGAACAAATAATTCCATAGTAACTATGGAATTAGTTGTTCAAAGATCTTGAGTAGTTCGGCATAGTAAATATGTAAAATAGACATCAACAACTGTTTTCAGCCTGTGGCCGCGTTAGTTTAGTAAAATGCCTCTATCTTCCTCCATTCTTGCTCCTTTGATTTATTGTTATCAGTATGCAAATAATAGAGCACCTTTGGCGACCTGTGGAACGGTTTCAACGATAAACAAGAATTATTGTTTTGTCCATTTTTGAGTTATACATCCCTCGAAAGCAGGTGAGATGTCAACTTTAATGACTGAGTAAAGCATACATTTCCCGGCTGTATTATTTTCCTAATTTACAATATAATATTGTTATTGATAGTTAAAATTGTTCCTAATTTTTTTTAAACTTATTGATTCTGTCAAATGATATGTTGTTCACAGTAATTTCTAAATTATCGTCCCCAATCTGTGTTCTCTGTGTGATCATAACTTAAGTCTTTTCAGCGTTCACATCCAACTCTTATTTCCTTACTATCTTCTAATATAATTTCTGCATTTATTGCAACAGACTCTTTGCTATTGCCAAACAAAGCTAAATCAGTTGCGTAGCCTAAGGCTGGCCCCACACCGAATAAAACATTTAGTTGCAACGTGCTGTAATGTGTTAAAGGCATGACAGGAATATCATCCATGCATGATCGCGTATGGGGCCCTATACAGCCTAGACAGTGCGTTGTAGACTGTGCAGTTGTGTAGAGGTTGTTCAAATAATGGGATATGCAGGCATTCAAGTGCAAGATGACAGGCAAGTGGATGCAGACACGCTGTTAAGTGCTTATTGAAGCCAGACCACAAATATTTAACATCACGCTGAAGAACCACCACAGTCAAGAACTAATTAATCAGCTTTGGCAAGACATAGCTAATAGGGCTCCTAACTGATCAGTCAAGACTGTCAGTTCTAAGAATGACAGTATGCATCAGTATTTACAGCAAGACCATACGCGGTCATTCTTCGCGTTATTGTTTGTATCAGTCTCAGATCCTATATGCAACGTGCAACAACATGGATGATAAGGAAAAAAAAGGCGTGTGCAGTCTATATTTCTACTGAGACTGAAGGAAATATTGACGAGCGCAGGTACACGGTGAGTCTTACTGTCAGTCTCTCCCACCACTTGCAAGACTGATGGACTGAGACTGATGTGATCAGAAAATTCTGATTACATCAGTATTTTAGTCAGTCCGGCCATTAGTCCATCCATCGGTACTGCTTCTACACGATCAGTCAGACTGTCAGTATTAATTATTACTTTATTAATAGTGACAGTCTTACTGATCATGTAGAGGCCCTATAAATGATTGTTTCATATATACCACATCCACGGTCGTCGTTAACGTGGGGGACCCCCCACCCTCAATTTGCTCAAATGGGACAATCCTAGAACCGTAAAATATAGAGAATGATTTCATTCATAAAAATGAAAATTCACGTTTGGAGCTATGCATAAATGATTAAGTTAACTTTCATCATATTACATCATATTATTCATTTATTTATTTAGTTAGTTTTTCCCAATTTAAAGTGAAAACCGGGTCATAATTCCCTTCACCTCAATAACTAAGCGGTGGCGACGTCTAACATAATTGTACTAACAATATCACTTTAGAATATAAATGATCACTTTAGACGATAGATACACTTTGAATACAAATTATCCCTTTAGATATAAATGATATGTATCAATAAAGATACTCTAGAATTTAAAATACACACAATAGAAGTACACACTTTAAATACAAATTATCACTTAGTCACATAAAGCTATTCGTTCTTGCTATGGCACTAAGCCACCAAGGGAGTTGACGAAATCAATAAAATTACCACGCAATTTATAGGCAGCATTTTAAGCCCTCGCTCTAATTGTCTCCTGTTGTTACACACTCTTCAATATTTACATTTCTTCATATTCATCAGCAATTGTTCCCTTTCCTTTCCTGAACATATTATGAAGAGCGCAGCACGCTAATGTTATTGTTCTTGTCAAATCAGGGTGTACCCACATTTCATTTTCAGAAATTTCTTTACCATCATTCCGAAAGCACAATCAACAACTCTGCGAGCTCTTGAATTCCAATAGTTGTGGAGTTTTCTCTCCTTAGTAATAGCCGTTGTCCTTGCGAAGGGCTTCATCAAATTATTATTTAGTGGATATGTCTCATCACCAACAAACACATGAGGGAATAAGGTTGCCTTTGTGGGTTAAGTTGTCGAGAACGTGGAAGGTGTAATTTTTGATCGATAAAACACCGTCCAAAGTTGGATGCACCGTCACCGTCATTATTTCTTCCTGCTTCCCCAACATCCACAACTAAAAAGTTCTCGTCAGCGTCGACGACTGCCTGTTGCACAATCGAATGAAAGTTCTTATTAAATGTAATAGGCTGAGCCGCAATTCCATAGACTTTCAATCCGTATATGTTTCCCATCTATGGCACCCCAACAGTTTATATTATTCCACAGCTCTTCAAAAAGGTCCGCAATATTCATCCATTTTTGAGGTGTTGGTTCTTCTGTCATCAGGTAAATTGAAGACAACGTATCCCATATAATAGCACAAATTTCTGATACTATTTACCTAGCTGTTGATGTACCAATGCCAAAGTTATAGTGAAGGTATTGGAAGCGGTCAGAAGTTTGCCAGAAACAAGATATTATGTAATTGTTAATTAAATAAGATACATTTATGTACGCCCATCTGTTCGTCTGTTTGCTTATGTGTATGTCTATCGTGGGGTTTTTCCCCTTAAATGCAATTATAAACAGCAACAAACACGATAAAATTTAAAATAAAATCATTTTCCGAGAATCGCTACCGCTTATTTACCCTATGTATTATTTTCACCAGCTGATTGCAAAGCGAAATTGCATTCTTTATGAATCTCTTATACAAGATATCTTCGTGATGCCAAAAGAATACACAGTGGTTCTGCTGCCAAATAGAAAAAGTGGTACTTGGAAGATGCTATGAGCTTCCTACAAAAATACATTGGACCTCTTACAGTCATCAGTGAGCTTGGAGAAGAATCCCCCGAGCGTTTATCAGAACTCTCCGCATTAAGCATTGACAAACTTTAATAGAAAGTATGCCCTAAAAAATTAAGATAAAAACCGCTGTAGAGATTGTTGCTGAATCGATGGTTGTATAACTTGAATCAGTGATATAAGGAAATAAAAAACAAGAGGGAGGACCCTATGTTTTTTTTTTAAGTTTTATGCCAGATCTAAACAAGCTAGACCCGAGAAGGCAACGCATTTTTAAGACCAATGTTTTACATCAAGTTAACACTTTACTTGATGAACAGGAGGATGAAATGACAACATCACAACCACCTTCCACCTTTACTTACAGAAGTGTCGCATCCAGCAACTACTAAAAACACCACTCAGCCTATGTAGGTGTGGGCCCCTATGCTCTTGGACAAAAATAGCTTTACCATTACACAGAGCAGTATGCAGAGTTACGCCCAAAACAGCATATTTTTAATTTTCCTCTATAGTTATTGTACATTAAAAATAATAAAAAAATTGAGCGATTAAGTATTACGCTAACCACAATGTTATCACAAGCTTTTCTTCTGGAGATATACTCTTCCGGTATTGGGTATTCCTTTTCCTAATCTTGTCTCCAACAAGTCCCTAGAAGTGATCAAACGTAGTTATACTCAACCTAAAACAATTGTAAAACTTTTCTGCGTCTTTTCTAAGTTCTGTAGTGAAACTAGCAGTATCTCTCTTTTTATATGCTTTGTGAACTCAATAACCTCTTTCTGGTTTCTCGTCCAATAATAGAATGAATAGCCACAAATAAGCAGCTACATTCAATTCTTCAGTTGCCATATCCATCGCAACTCACAAACCTCAAAAAACAACTTTGCACAGCAACCAACAAAACACGGGAATCAACTTTTTGAGATCTCAATTAAAACTGTTAGTAAATAGTAAAATCCGTTCGAGGTGCGAGTCAAAATGTCTCACCGTCAAGTTATCTCTCACACCAAATGCAACGTTTGCCTCGTAACAAACGTTGCATTTGGTGTGTGGCCAGCTTAATAGCTGCATTATAATGTTTAATGTCAACACTTCCCTACTTTCTTACATTACCCTAATAGCGCACTCTAATGCTAGATTAAAAAATAGTGTAGGAAATGTTATTATTATTATTATTTAGAGGCTCATCGACACAATGAGGTCTGTAGGAAATGCATCGCCTTGTTTCAACCCGTTATATATTTAGAAAGTACTTGATAATTGACATCCAACCCGTACTCTACCACGGTTATCAGTCAAACATAGCTCAATTAGCTTGTCAAGTTTTTTTGGGTATTGCAATATTTTCTTTTCGTCATAAATTGTGAGTCATTTAGAGATTGACAGTAGATTAGCATTTTGTCTGTTGATATATACGGTATGTATGTGAATAAGTTAAATTATATGATATATTAATAGTTGCACGCATTCCAGTTGAAATAAAAGGATGTTTTGGCAGGAGAACTATTAAGTAGTCCAAGACGTAGTCAGAGCCATTTTAGTTTCGCCACATGGTGATCCCGGTGGTCACCGAACAAGTTTACGTGAGAGGACATGTTAAGAGAATTTACAAATGGGCTGTGTGTTTAGTCGGACAAAGCAAAGTATACTGTTTAACAATGGTCACATAAGCGTGGGAGCGTTTAGATGTCAAAGTAACGTCATCAAAGGTTTAAAAAGGGCTATTCTGTTGTTTTTATTGGTCTTCTAAGGCGCAAGGAGGGGGGAATTTAGGTGGTTCAATGGTAATACAGCAACACGTGATCTTTTAAACCTTTTATTTTTAATAATTTTATTACGGGTGCTTCCGGCCTCTTAGTCCGGAGATATATTTAAAAGCTTCTTTATTCACCGTATTAATAACAGATCTATTTGTAATAACCTGAATAAAACGCAATAAAAAACCTATAGGATCACATTCAATTTGAATTGCCTTTAAATTTCAGTACGATTGTAATGATAGGTGATGGTCGCATAATAAATTGATTTAATATAAGCGCGCAAGTCATTACGGTAAAAGAGTATTGCAAAATTTCCTTTCATTAGTACACCATTAGAAGTTAATTAGTAAAGAAGTGATGACTATTACATTTTAAAAACCATCAGGTGTTTTTGCGCGATCTTGAATAAATTTTAAACAAAATGGTTTACACCATTTCAAAAAATATTTAAATTTTCAAAAATCAGTTATATATGAATTACCCTATAATTATTTACATGTTTAAAATTGTAAAAACAAATTCTTATTTATCAAGAAAACTAATTCCAAGGTACCTGTTTTAACTGAATATTAAGAGCTATTTATAAAATATTTGAAATTTTCTAAAATCTGTCAAAATTAAACTACCTTTATATTAGTGTATTTTTGAAAAATACACATAATATTATTTATCATGTAAAATAGTAGCCAGATAACATTTTTTTTAGCAAAATCGTTAGTCATTTAAAAATATACAAATTTTTCAAAGATCAGTCATCAGTAAACTATTATTAGATGATTTTTTTAAGGAAAATATACAATATATAAAATTATGAATATAGTTAACAACATATCAGATACTCATTTTGAATAAAATCGTTAGAGCCATTTTCGAAATATTTTAAGTTTTCTAAAATCCCTCAACAGTTAACTACCCTTAAACAAATGTTTACCTAAAACCAAGTATACAGTATTATTTGGGAGGTCAAACACTTTCTTGATATTCATTTCAAACAACGTCATTAGAACCATTTCCTAAAAATTTGGATCTAAAAAAAGTAATCATCAGTAAACTACCTTTAATTTAAGGGCTGGGGTCCAAATTAAAATAAAAAGTCCAGATGTATAGCCATATAAGATTAAATATGTAGTTTGAACAAAATCAATAAAAACCGTTTCAGATCTGTGGCTATTGACAGACAGACATACAGACAGAGGAACGTACAGAATTGTAAAATCCACCTTTTTTGGGTTCAGAGGCACATAAAACGTACCGGTAAAGATTCGTCATAATCTCGAGATTGAAATTATTCACGATTACACTATTTTTTTCTTTAGATGAGAAAGTAAATAGGAACAGCTAATCTAACTAGAAATCCATAATATATCATATTGCATTCACCAAATATATAAACACGATGAAATAATTGAAACCCTTCTTTACGCACTGTTGGGGTATCACAGCTGTAAGTACAATTATTTCTTTATTATGACGTTATGGTATTAAATATTTTACAATCTTCATAAAATAAATTGAAAAATGTACACGCGTCGATATTTTTATAGCTTGAGCTACTTTTATGTTTAGCCTTTATTTTCAACCCGCGTTCAGACTATAGCCTACATCCTCATCGAATGAATGACAAGAAAGTAACTAAAAAATGTTCAATTATTTCGTCATGGTATTCCCTTAGAGAGTCCCTCTTTGTTCACAAGCTTTGTATACGTACTATATAAATAAGGGAAAACTTGGCACTTCCAAACAAGCACCTCTCAATCCCTTAGTTTTGTATTTTGTCCCTCCCTTTTCATCTCCCACCCTCTAAAGCCCGGAGCTACAAGTTGCAAAGAAACTTTTTTTGAGAATTTAATTAAATCCGTAACAAGGAAAAAGCAACAGAAAATAAACCAGGAAATCAGAGAGAGGGATGGAGGTAGGCAGTGAAAGAACCATAAATCTTAATAATGTAGGAGGTGATAAGGAGGAAGGAGGAGTAGAGTGTAGCTAGCGAACCAAGGATATAACGACAATCAACACCAGGGTGGCCGTCGTTGCCTGCTACAAGTATTGTCAATTATCATATTCAACACGACAAAAATATTGTCAGAAAAACAGTATTTCACTTTCATTTATATTACGTAACATGTTTTATAATTATGACAGGTGGCTCAGGTAGGTATATCTTATTAAGTCGATTGTAATTCAACAACTAGCAACGTTTCGAATTGTTATCAACTAATAAGTTTTATCTTGGAGAATATTAGACAGACATCATCACAAGAGGCACGTGAGATAAACAAAATGAATATAAATAATTTTCATCTATGAAATATGTTTATTCTTTAAAATTAAGGTGGGTCAAATGCAAGACTCACGACCGCGTCAGTCGTGTACTTAACTAGTTGGAACTAGCTGTCAAGAAAACCTCAATCGTGCATGACTTCTACCGGCGGTGGTCGTATGTTATCCGACTGGGTATACAAAAACTAACGACTCCTTTAGTCGTGTACAGTCAGCTAAGTGTTGACTAAAGTTGGGTTCTTACGGTATCAACTGTACGACCTTGCGTTTACCTGAATTTCTCGACCAGTCTTAAGTCTTGGACCAGTCGGGGATTTTGGGTTTAAGGATGGATAAAAATAAGAGGGGCAATTGGTGCTTCAAATACTTTGTGCAAGGAACTATGATGTGAGGACGAGGCAGGTCACAAAAATGTCTTCAGCTTATATATAAATCAGTATCCAGTGTTAGTCAATGCGATCGAAACAAAAATTCAAAAAAGTTGTAAGAACCTGAGTAAAACAATTCCTACTAAAATCAAACTTTACCCCTTAGGACGGAGACTGACTTGTAACAGAGCAATGTAATAAAACAAGGTGGTCAGTACTGTGTAGAGAACAACGAGCAACGTGCTCCACTCGATTGTCGGTTTTTTTTCTGTGTCGAATTGATTAGCATCTACACACAACAAAAGCGGATCTCCAATGATGGCAAAATTATTACTGTAAATATTTTTTGCCACACAATATATTTTATAATGTTTATGAATAAAACTTTTCCAATCAAGCTTAATCTAACCTTTCATGTGTGAATATATAGAAATTTTTATTAACTATTGTTAGTAAAATATTTTATGAAAAGGAAAGAAAAGATTAAGCTATCCTAATAGAATAGGAATCTATGAAGTCATCAAAATATCACTAATGTGATCTGTGAGCGTGTTTAGGAATAGAGTATTTTAGTGTAACATTATTTAAGCATCCCAAAATTTTATGAAAGTTTATAATAATAAAAATGTTACTATTAAGTATATAAATATTTTTGGTGCCATGACCAAACATTCCCAGTTTTTGAAAATCTTCAGTAAATTACCCATCCTATTTTGTATATCAATATCTACAAAAATCTTGATTGCTTTATGTTTGAATTCGGCGGAATTTACTGTGGAAAATACATCATTTAAGCATATTTAGTGAAAATAAAAATAATTTTCATTTTCTTTGATACTCTGTGCTTTTTTGTCCAAGCTTTATTCAGTAATAATGAGTTTTAAATTACACAATTTTATAAAATGTTTACACAAAATAGTTTTTATCTTATATAAAACATTCTGTTTAAGTGAAAGAGTACGTTTTACAGAGTACAAATTTGACTCAGGTCTTCAAAGAAAAATGGGAGGCTAACAGAACTGTTCTTGATGAAGGGTCATCGTGAACTGATGAAAACAAATTATTAGTATAGAAAGTGAAAGATTTAATATATATAAGCACCACGTCTTACTAATCGTTCGGGTTATACGCCTTTGTTTTAATTACGCTATGTATTATGGATTAGGAAGGTTTAATTTATATGAAGTCTACCCACATTTGCGTGGAGGGTGTAAAAGCTTAGGAAATCCTTCAGTTCACCTATCGTGGATCGAACCCTGATCTCCCCATGTTTGGGATTCTAGTGCAACACGAAAGTAGCGTATTAGACCTCACGGCCACAGAAGCGGATTTTTAGATATTAATTTACCAACTGATTATTAGTTATCTGATAAAAGCTAAGAATAAAGAACATTATATGCCATATTTACTTTAAATATTAATGCTTAATCATGAAAAGAAATTAATTATCATTAACACATTTAATTAAATAATAATTTGCATTCCCATTTTTTAGTTTTCTCAAATCTACCACGGTGTTATGTTTATGTTCGGAGACATATGAATGGGGTCATCTCTACCTTTACACCCTCTCCCCCTACCCTCACACTCAATCACGAGAATCAAACATGAGCGCTATTTGGAACACTATAAGCCGTTTGCACTAGCAAAACCACTTATCGCGGTTTAATTGATAAAAAGCTAGAGAAATATAATAATAATTAAGGTAAATATTACTAGTTTCCAAATTATCGATAAAATATTTCAAAATATTAATTTTCCGAAAAGTATTTATAATAACAAATTATAAATATTCACATTGCAATAGAGATATATTTATTATGCATCACATGATAAACTATTTTAATTACATTTAAGTATAATGAAGGCATTGGCGTAGAATGAAATTAAATATAGTTTAAAAACTTTTAATAAGAGAGTAAAAAGTATGCCTGAAAGATTCCGTCAATAAATAAATAAAATTAAAGAAGGAAACCAATTAATTACATAAAATATTTAAAACCATAATTGAAATTCAGGACAAAGCTATTCGTACCTTATCCGCAAAACTAATAGTTTACTTTTCATTACATTAGGTTCACACCTTGCGGTTTAGCGAGACGTTTTTCTTATGCGGTTTTCAGTGGCGTATGTAACGATATGCGTGTGTTCTCAGTATACAGTAAAACACAACGCGGTAAAGAAAATTTAATAGTTTATTTTTGCTGCCGTGTGTTGTCACTGAAAACTGTATGCGGCGTACGGTAAAAAAAAACCCGGAACGGTCGCAGTGGCTATAGTATCTAAACGAAAGAATTCACATATTTCTGTTTTTTATACCGTACGCCACCCGCGTGCCGTATGCGGAGGGAGGTGGTAGGCCGGGCAGTCGCTATACTTGCTTAGACGTGTTTACGCAATGGATAAAATTAATGTGGAATTACTTATAACAATGATTGAATAAAGACCCGTCATATGGGATAAAACATTAGAAATATATAGAAACAAAGTCTTACGTGAAACGGCATGGAGGGAGAGTTGTGTAATATTGAAAGAAGGTTTCGAAAAAATTGATAAAAACCAAAGACAATAATTTGATAAGTTTTATAATTGATTTATTACACAGCATAATTTTTTAATTAGTCAAACCAATAGCTTCATTTTGCCACGGAACTGATCCATATTCAGACAAGAAATAATCGACAAACATATTTCTAATTGTAACTCCACCATGTCTTCGTTGTTCCCCTGGCATGTTTTGAAAACACACACTTTCATTTTGATCATTAAGATTTTCGAAATTCAGTCCCATCTTTTTCTATAATTAAGTTATGTAAAACAGTGCATGCTTTAATTATTTGAACTGCCGTATCATAATTTACGTCCAAGGGCCTATGAAAAATTCTCCATTTGTTTGCAAGGATACCAATAGTCCATTCCACATACCTTCTAACTCTTGTCAAACGATAATTAGAAACTCTTTGTTTGTAGTCTAAGTGTGTTCCACCAAAAGGTCTCAATAAATGTTCACTCAATGCGAAACCTTCATCGCCGATAAGAACGTAGGGAACGTTTTCTTGAGAATTTGGGTGCAAAGGCTTCGGTTCCGCTACTTGCAAAGTACCAATCTCAATTTTTCCCAGAAGGTTTTACTTTTGAAAATTGAAGAATCGCAGTATTTACCATAATATTCAGTAGTTACAAATAAGAATATGTAATTAGAGCTCACAACAGCCAACAAGACAATTGAAGAGTACTCCTTATAATTGAAAAGCATTGAGCCATTGTTTGATGGTTTTCTAACTCTAATATGTTCCCCATCTATGGCACCAATACAGTGGGGGAAATCAGCATTTGTTTTAAAATCATTTGCTATTTGTTCCCATTCCTGAGCTGTGGGAAGGTCGCATGAATTGCTCCATATTTTGAGAGTCACTTCATTAATGAGAGCGTTGATTGTTGAGATGCCGACTCTGAATGAATAATGTAAAACTTTATATGAACATCCAGAAGCCATATATCTAATTTAAAAAAATGGACACAGATTCGAGACAGCTGGATTAAAGATCGTAAAAAGAGGAAAGATCAAAATAAATCTGGTTCCTCTGTTAGTAAATACAAACTATATAAATATTCTGGTCAGATGTCATTCCTCACGAAAATTATTGGTACAACAGTGGGTCAAGAAAGCGGAGAAACTAATGAAAGTGGAGAAGGAAGCGCAAGCCACCTTGAAGAGAGGACTGAAAATGCAACAATTGCAGAAATAGAGAACAATAGAGAGGAGAAAAATACAAACGAAGGAAGTACAGAGATATCGGACAAAGGAAGGGAAAATACTAAGCGTTAAAGAGGAAACAAAACGAGATCGACGATAAACTTATCAAATTTTTTGATAATGTTAGCACTAAGAAGATCCACAATTACGTTTTTTAAAAGTCTTTTACCCATTACTTCAACGCTCAACACAGATGAAACTCTTCAATTTCAAGCGGGTGTCACTAACCTATTACAAAGTATTAAGAGACAGAGACAAACTAATTATTACCTAAATCCAGGATATACTACAGCACATTATCAAAATACAGGGTACTCGACAAACTCACTGGATAGTTCTTCACTCCATTCAACACCAAATCTACAATCGCTAGCTTCCGATTTGAAAGAAATATTGGATTTTTCTAATTTTTGAGTTACCTACATATCTAGTTTCGATCAAAATATTGTATGATTATATTATGTGATTATTATGTTTGCCAATAGATAAGAGATAGTAAAAAGTTATGACTATCGATTCTTTCTTAGTGAAACAGTTAATTCATTTTATTTATTTGCCTACCCATACAAACATAAACTAAAGATATGACAACATGTACATATACCCAATTAACTGAGTTTTATTTAAAAAAAACCTTTGATTATAAAGAGACGGATCAATTTAATTACCTAATGCATATTGCCAATTTATCTTCTGGACTAATACGGTTTCTCATAAACGTATCTTGTTTTTTTCAAATCTCCTTCCAATCGTCATAGAAGTTCGTTAAACGCTGACATCTACATGCGAAAATAATTGTAAAATTTTGTTTCATCACTTCGCAATTCTAACATGAGTGTTCAAAGTGACCCAGATTTAAACGCCATGATACAATAGGATGCTCTCAAAATCGTCTATGATTTTGTTTATTTTTTCTACGACTATTATACCAGTAAATAACCAAGGTCGCAACGTCATCACCCATCTTTCCCGAAACTGCAGCAAACTGAACACAAAACGCATGCTGCTTCGAAACGGTTCTACCGTATAATGTGAACACTTTCGATTTTTTTAAACTCATCCGGCTATACCGTATGAGAAAACCGAACCGAATAAACCGTAATAGTATGAACTTAGCCTAATAGGATGGATATGAACTCTTACCAACAAATGTTCAGAGGTTGTTCAGGGATGTTTGCTGAGTGTTTTAATAAAAGGAACCCATGGTCTCCGGTGGCACGTAATTTAATTTCAATCGTTTGGTACCCTAACAACCTTCGTATTTGTTTACACGGAATGTATGTCGTGTTTGCGAACAGAACGTTGCCGTCGACTCATGGTACGCGCTTTGAAATGCCTTTCCTTCCCCTTCGCCAACAAGCTTACACTCAACTGCTCAGTCCTAGTCAATGTTAGTTGTACGTAGGGAGTGATACGGTGATACTTTGCTGAGTTCACCGATATGCACCTCACGTATGGTTACGCGGGATGCAATGGAAGAGCGGTCCGACGAAGCTATCAGGAGCTGTTCCCGCAGGGACGGCACTCTAATCGCAGCACATTTTCAGCCATACATAAGCGCCTACGAGAAACCGGGCCATTCTGTGTTAGTATGCATGATACTGGCCGTGCGAGGTATGTCAGAACACTCGAACTTGAACGGGAGGTGTTAAATGCGGTTGGTGACAATTCTGTCGCCAGTAGTCGCCGTACTGCACGAGATTTGAACTTGAACCATGGAACTGTTTTGAACATCTTACACGAACAGCTATTTCACCCGTATCATCGACATAAGGTTCACGCATTGGAGCCAGCAGACTTTCCACATCAAGTGGTGTTTGCAAATTGGTTCTTACAGCAATGTGCAGACAACCCCCATTTTCCTGCTTTCGTATTGTACACCGACGAGGCAATGTTTGCAAGAGACGGCATGTTCAACAGTCGGAATAGTCATATCTGGGCTGACGAAAACTATATGCAATGCAGTATTGCGCCTATCAACAGACATTCACTGTGGGCTGATATGGTAAACGATTTTGTGAATGGGCCTTAGGTACTTCCTGACAGACTGAACAGATTTGTCTACAAAACGGTACTTGAACATGTCCTCCAACAGTTGCTGGAAGATGTGCCGCTGATAATTCGCAGGCGTCTGTGGTCTAAACATGACGGGGCGCCGGCACATTTTAAGCGCGATGTTGGCCTACAGTTTGGGCAACGATGGATTGGTCGTGGTGGTTCTGTTCCATGGCTATCTCAGTCCCCAGATATGACGCCGATGTACTTCTTCTTCTGGAACCATGTGAAGAGACTAGTTTAAGAAACTCCCGTCGACATTCCCATGTACCTGGTTGATAGGATTGTCGCAGCTGCTAAAGATGTGCGTCGATCTTCCGAGAGACTATAGCGTGTGCGACAGTCCATGACGCGTCACTTTACAGTGTGTCGTGTCCATGGCGGTCGAGATTTGGAACAGCTACTGTATTATTATTATTATTGTTTTGAGGCCCGTCGACACAGTAAGGTCATTAGGGCCTTTAAAAATAAATTAAACACAGTAGAATCCCCAATGGGAAGAGACATCACATAGTCCACCTGTTAGAATAAACAGGTGGAGAGATAAAATATAAAACAATATACAATAATAAAATTTTTAAATTAATTTAAAAACAGTTATTCTCAATATGAGAAAATGCCCATTTGAGACACTCCATAGGAGCGCTCAAATGGGCTATTAGAATAAAAGAAGTGATACACCTGCTAAAATAAAACCACAGGTGTATACACTACGTTAAAATTACAAAACAAACATATTAAAATTTAACACATTAAAATTATAAAACGTGTTAAAATAATACGTTAAAAAGACAAAACAAACATATTTAAATATACTAAAATGTTAAAAAGATCTCAATATGAGAAAGTCCAGATGAGTCACTTTATAAAAGTGACTCAAATGGCATTAAAAAGATCCGCCTGGCGTATAAAACGAAGTAAACATATAACTCCATCCGCGCTATCGCGTAGTAAAAACCGAAGGTCACCTTTAAAATTAAGTGCCAGGCGGATAGGGGCATACTTGCGACACTCCACCAAAATGTGGTACACACTAAGGGGAGCATCGCAAAACTCACACACTGGAGGTGGGTCCCCTCTCAATAAAAATCCATGGGTCAACGCTGTGTGTCCGACGCGGAGCCTTGTCACGATGACCTCCTCTCTTCTGGACTTTCGTATAGAAGAGGGCCACCGCGACACACCGTCCCTGATGGACCGCAGCTTGTTCTGAGCAGGGGTCGAAACCCACTGCTCGTGCCAGGTGCGTAAGACCCCACGCCGAACATAACCCTTTAGATCTAAAAACATCACACCCATACTCGCCTCCGGAGGCAGGCGTGCCGCCTCCTTGGCCGCCTGGTCAGCCAGTTCATTTCCTGAGAGACCGGCGTGACCAGGAATCCAGCAAAAGGCGAGCCGGGTGCTTAATGAATCAATTTTTAAAATTTGCTCATGTATCATCTGCACCAGGGGATTCCAAGAGTAGAGGGTGGACAATGCCAACAGAGCACTCATGGAATCCGTGCAGATGAGAACAGAGCGGTGACACTTACGATACACAAAACACAGAGATTTAAAAATGGCGTATAATTCAGCCATAAAAACACTGGATTCACCAGGTAAACCAAATTTAAAATTGTTTCCCTCCACAACAAATGCGCATCCCACGGAAGCCCCACACTTGGAGCCATCCGTAACAGCTACTGTAAAGAAACAGGTCTGTAGAGTATGTACGTTAACAGAACAGGTATTTAACAGTAATGTAACAAACGTGTACGCGTTTTATTCTGAGGGTTGTTGCATTATCCATGTTATTTGTGTTGTACTGTGTGGTTATTTGTTCCTGTACTAAATAATATTACAGTAGTCAGAAGGTAATGAGCTGTTGAGTACTTTCTTTGTAATATCACAATCTATCTGTCACGGTCCAAGATACATTACATCAATTTACTCAGTAATGAGCCATCAGAGATCATAGGTTCCTTTTATCAAAACACTCGGCAAACATACCGGAACAACATCTAAACATTTGTCGATAGGAGATCATATCCACCCTGTAGAGTAAAACGAGTGAGGTATGTATTCTACTAATTGAACGTTTAGATTTTGACTAGATTTCAGATATCTTTTTGATACTTTTTGTTTGTTTTTAGGTGGTGTGTGTGTGTGTATAGCAACTCACAATCTCTGTAGGTCAATATTTCCTCTTAGCCTAACGAGCCTCAGTATAGGTAACTTGTAAAACCTTGGTCGCGGTCATTAATAACGCTTATAGTCGACATTACGAGCTGAGCTGAACACAATGCAGCCAGATTTATGTATATTATCATTAACACGCCTTGCCGGCTTCATCAAGATGCCGGTTCAATAACGGCCCTTCCCAGTGCAGCTATTTTCTAGGAGAAGAGAACTATATCTGGCGGAAAGATTGGTGTTGAAAATGTGGCTTAGAGCTCGAAAGATAAACACGGCTAATAGTAAGACTGACTAACCATAAAAAAACATTGTGAATGATAAATCATGTTAAAATTTTTCCGTATACTTTAAATCGTTGTTTGGACTATGAGAAGTAATTTTAGATAGAAGGCCAAACACTAGCGTGCACCTGGGGNAAAGGTAGGACACCTGTCATGCAAACTCCCCACCTCCTCCTCCCACACAAAAACTAGGCAAAAAATTGCTTCTAGTATTTTAGTAAAGAGTGACAAATGTTGAACTTACAAGTCCGGCGCCTTTTCAAGGACCAGTTCTTTCTTCTGACAATAGGTGGACGGGTGTGCCACATATAATTCCGAGATTTAAAATGATTCATTGATCGACTTCTATTAAGCACTGGAGGGTTATAGTTGGATTTTAAGAAAAAAATGGGTTATTATATGTTGCTATTAAAAACTGGGTCAAAAGTCAATTTTCTAAATAAAAAATAATCGGGACAAATTTCTGTAACTCCAAAACGTGACAATCTTAATTAATCAGGAAGTATGGTCACCCTAGGTAGAGGTGGGTCAAAATGGCGCCGTTCACTAAAATCACATGCCTGTCTTGAAAATGATTATTTAAAAAAAATCGTATTAAAAATATTTCAAGACTTTCTTTGTCTCTTGACATTTTTTTTTTTAAAAAGGCCACCATCTTTAAATTTTCAAAGTTGATGGAATTACATTCTATTCACAGAATCTGACTACTAAGTTGATTATAAGGAATATATGGTAGCGTGCAAATTTTTAAAATTTACCACTGTTTGCATTTAAAGCCCAATTTTCTGTTTCAACACGGTAGAACACCAATTAAAAAAGCTTGGGCCTATCTATATCTACAAAAGCCAAATACCACTGACTCACTCACTGATTCACTCATTGATCACTGTATCTCAACAACAAGGCCGAGGAAGCTAAAGCTTTGCAAGGTAATTCTTATTATACTGTAGAGGTGCATTATAGAACGCTCTTTGAAAAATTCTACCTCTTCAAGTGGCCTAAAACTGGCCGCAGGCCTAAACTCATTTATTAGTTTTTGTTATCCCATATCGATCAATGTCTTTTAACAGTTGTGTGGGGTCTGTTTAATTTCCCTTAGCGACCAGCATTAATTATGTAAGAGTATAGTAATTTTTCTTTCCAACTCCGTTGTTTCCTTGGATTCCCATCTCATTGTAATTTTAAACAATCTTTTTTTTATTTAAATTTTGCACAAATCTTTATCTTCGAGTATTTAGAAATGAACTTAGGTGTTAAATAAATCTATCAATTGTTTTAATATGTAAGGATTACAAATCAAAGTCCAGTGTACGAATACTTTTGACTGCATGTTTTGATTCCATTTATTTATTTTAAAGCATCTATTAATTTACTTAATTTATGTTTCTTAAATAAGGTTTTATTTTATCTATGGGCCACGTATGGATAAAAAAGAATATTTTAAAACAATAAAAATAGTATACACACATACAAGAATGAAAAAAAAAATCTACACAAGTGTACAAATATTTATGACTGGATCCTTTGTTTCAGAGTCATTTTTATCACAACGCTATAGCAACGTTCCAGGTTCAGTCCAGTCGCTACTGTACACCTGTGTCAAGCTGTTCTATTGCTTTATTTTCTTTTCACGTCCAATTTAGTTTTTCCATATATTTTCTACTTCAAAGTACCTACTTTTTATGTCTGATTCATTTTTATCACAACGCTGTCATCTCCCACATACCTAAAAATACACAGATTATTTCTCACAGCAACCTATATTTTCCTTTCCTTTTCTTTTCCCATTACACATTATTAGGCATGGAGCTCAATGATATTGACGGCGTGATGGTACCTCACTGTGTTGTGCCCATGATGGGGGACGGATCAGGTTTTTTCTGTACCCTATCTTACTTCATGTTCGGCACCTACTCTCTGGCGCTTCAGGTACGGGCCAGTGTCGTACTGCAAATTTGTAACAACTGGCAACGGTTTCAAGAGTTCACTAGGGTGCCGTGTGGTAACATATACAGAAACATGGTTGAGTATCAGGCTCACATGTCCCTCCACACCACATACGCCACCCACTGTTACATTAGGGCTGCTAATGAAATATACCCTTAACATCTGGTGGTGTATCGTGATGTCAAGGCGATTATACAGCCTGAAGAGCCTGTTGAGTGAAGGCCCATATTACGTTTTAGGTGACAAAGCTCCGGGGACTATTTTCTGTCATGTTGGTGTTTTGCCAAATGGCAGATTCTTTAAAACCTTGGTAAAATCACAGAGACAGTCTTTCTGAGGATATAAAAGGGCAGGTGGAGAATGAGTTTCAAGAGGTCGGCATTGAACACTTTATAGACATTGTTTACAACAAATGCCTAGAGTGCTTTTATAAAACCTAGTATTTTCAATATCTAACCAACCATTTCAGCAGCTTTGCCTTCCCTCGCCGTCTAATGATCTAATTGAAGTTGGTGTCAATCGCGAATACCTGAGAGAAATTTCTTACGACGTAGTCCAACTTTCTGAATCAGTTGCTTAAAACGTTATTAAACTCAACACCGAACAAAGCCAAGTCTATCAAGAGGTCATTGATAGCGTTGGATCAAATTCCGGACGGCTTTTCTTTCTTGACGATCCAAGAGGGATAGGTGAACCTTTTTTATTAATCTGTTGCTTGCCATTGTAAAGAACAAGAAAATAGCGATCTTCGTAGCTTCATCAGGTATGGCTGCGACTTAGACGGCGGGAAGACAGCACATTCCGCCTTCAAATTAACTCTCAACTAGAATTACTCTGAAACTCCTATGTGTAATATTTCAAAATAGAGCGATACTGCCCAGGTACTTAAAGAGTGCAAGTTGATCGTTTGGGATGAGTGTACTATGACTCACAAGGGAGGAATTGAAGCGTTGGAAAGGATTCTCCAGGACATTCGGAGTAGTAAACAGCTGATGGGTGGGATGACTGCACTACTGGCCGGGGACTTACAGCAGACACCACCTGTCGTGCCTTAAGTCATCCTACCTGTGGCCTAAAGTCTAAGTCCTATCCTTGTGAGTCAATATGAGGGTCCATCTTAAAGGCGATTTGAAGGCAGAAGAGTTTTCAAACTTACTTATAGAAATTGGCGATGAAAGGTTAAAGGAATAAGATGACAAAGTCCATATTCCGGAAAATCTCTGTGAAGTTGTTAGAGATTTGGAGACTTTAAGTGACAAGATTTACCCTGATTTGAGCGATTTACACATTAATGACCCTATTTGGCTTAAGGAGAGAGCTATTATCACGCCTAAAAACGACACCGCATCAAGCATTAATGATTTGTTATTGGACGATATTCCTACTGAAATGGTGAGATATCAGTCTGTGGACTCCGTGGTGGAGGTAGAGAACGTGGTCCACTATCACACATTAAACCCACCAGGGATTCCACCTCACAATCTCTGTCTGAAAGTTAGAGCACCAATAATGTTGCTACGGAATCTGATATCTCCTAAGCTGTGTAATGGTACCAGGCTGCAGGTGAAGTCTTTACATAGTAACGTGATTGAAGCAGCCATATTTAATGGATGTGGTGCGGGAGAAACAGTTTTCATATCCCGCATTCCTTTGATTCCCTCAGACTCCCACTTTCAATTCAAAATGCTACAATTTCTCGTCAAAGTATGCTTCGCAATGACGATAAACAATGCTCAGGGGCAGTCTTTGAAAGTTGCTGGTGTGGGTTTAAGGGATGACTATTTCTTCCATGGCCAGTTGTAAGTAGCCTTTTCACGAGTAAGCTCTCCTAACAGCCTCGTGATCCTGCAGCCAGCCAGAGGGGCGAACGAAATATGTAGTTTACAAAGAAGTTTTATAAAAACATTCTTAGACAAATTTATAATGTTGTTTAAAATATATGTTCTCCTTGTTTTCTTTTCCCTTATAAATATCGAACAAATTCTTTACTATTTATTAGAACAAAAAACAATATTTAGCACCGCGTCTTACTACCCGTTCGGGTTATACGCTTTAAGTACTAATTACGCTAATGGATTAGGAAGTGGAGAGGTTGAATTAGAAGACGTGAACCCACATTTGCGTGGAGGGAGAGTGGAAAACCATTTATGAAAAACCACCCCCAGTTCACCCGACCGAGATTCGAACCTCGATCTCCCCGTCCTCAGCAGTCGAGCTCAACACGACAAGCGCGTTAGCCAACTACGCCACCGAGGCGGGTAACAAAAAAAATATTCTGTAATGATCTTAAAGAGTACTCCGTAGCGAAGCAGGGCTATTTAGCTTGTAATATAATATGTGGTATAAGCGTTGTGGCAAAAACAGTTTAATTAGATGTTAATTTATATCAACTCATTTTTCTTCGAATAAAGTGATTTACAATATTTCGCATGCATATTATCGTTTAAGTTTATTAGACAGAGGGCATTTTTTGTCAGGTGGGATTTTTTGTGGCAAACAATCTGAAAATGGAAACACTGATTGGAATAGCCAGTGAGTTCGTTTTATTAATTATTAATGGTTTTTTTTTAGTTATTACTGGTTGTAGTATACCAAATTTTTGTCATTAATTTATTATATTAAGTAATTTTGATTCATGGTGCTATGTTTTTTATTGTTTTAATATAAAGTAAACAGGAAACAAGCAGTGACCTATTAAGTCTAGAAGAAGTAGTTAGTGTGACTAAGACTTCAGTTTTTACAATCCTTAAACAAGATACAAAGGCGGTCATGATTGAAAAAAAAAAAAAAAATCATTCAAAAAACCAACCAAGAATTTTTTTTTTCCTATTTTTAAAACTCCAAAAAAGAAACGAGTGCAGCCTAGGAATTTGGGTTTGACGAGTATAGTTATATTAAGAGTATAACCCGAACGGGTAGTAAGACGCGGTGCTAAATATTATTATTATTATTATTATTTAATACCATTAGATACATACACACGTTGTGAGAATTTTCAATAATCCCCTAGTTTTATTATTACTATTAGTGTTTTTACCATCTTGTAAAAATAATATTATTAGTTGTGGTTTTATGAATCTTCCTTTTTTGATATGCATTTTTGTGGGGTGTTAGTAATGGCCGCCTTGGCAGCACGTTCGTTTTAGTTGCTGTTACCATGGGATATTAACTATTTAAGGTGGTTCCCTGGTAGCTTACATCTGGAGAAAAAAATGTAAAAAAAATATCTTAGATTTATAATTACAGTACACTATTCTGTGTATTATTTTATTATTTACCTGAATTTTTGCCGTCCTTTTCTATCGTTTAATTTTTTTATTTCTGCTTATTTTTATTTATTATAAATTTCTTCTAGGGGATCCATCTTAATTAGATAAGTAGTTCACGATCCCGCCACACGAGCGTGTTGCTAGGCGGGCATGTCTGCCACGCGAGGGTAGAATGAGAGGGAAGATGAATTGTTTTTTTATTATTATTATTGTTATTATTATTATTATTTTCTGGCAGGTATTTTTTTCCATGAAGGAAGGCTATAATTGTTTTGTAATTGTTTTAGCAATCATAATTTTGTTATTGTTAATTTTAAGCGTTTTCCCTAATGTTGTACTTTTAATAAAAAGGCTATATTAGGAGTTAGGATATTTTTTTGCGGGAATCTTACCGCCCTTTTCGGGTAACTTTTGGGTAATTCGGGGAAGACGCTCGGAAAGAGGGCCCGGGCGGGAGGATTCCGGAGAGGACATTGGGTTTTTAAGTGATGGATGTGAGAGGACTTGCTGTTTTTGAGTCCGTCGCCATCCAAGGCAATCTACACATATTATAAACTATTATTGCCTGTTAAGAAGGTGCAGACCGAAGTAAAGCTGGAAAAAGGACTTTTTTTGTTGTTTTATTTTTTGGGTTTTTCTACAATCGCCAAAATATAATAAATTTTTTCACGCGAGTGTAAGCGTGTGTTTGGATACCTTTTTGGAGATTCGTCTGACGCACAAAAAACGTAAATGGTGAGCCCGGTCCTGTTCAGGATAGACTTAATTTTTTTTTTGTTACTTGTAACATGAATTTCCAACTGAATTTGTTAAAGAAAATTCTCGGATCTACCCAGGAAAGTAAGTGTGGTTGGTGCCGTAAGGATAGCTAAAGTTATCAACCGCTAAGCTGCTCCACAAGGAGATATGACTCGTATTTTCGCCTCCATTACTGAGGACTTTTATTTTCTTTATTAAATCTAGAACTTCAATAGGTGTATAAAAAAAAGCAGGAAAACTACATAACTGTGTAAATGTTTTGTTCGTCATAGATAGTCTATGTGGAACAGTTCATTAGTTTGGGGTGGTTGTAAAATGAGGGTAAAATTTATATACGATTATATTTTGATTGGACTGTACTTGGATTTTTTTTCTAATAACGCCTCACTGTTTATTAGGATTAGTAAAAATTGTATGAGAATTCAACAAACCCTTGGGAAGAGGGAGAAAGTGTACTTAGTTTTGTATATTACTGGCCGGCTGGAGAAGTAGGGTACAATATTGTTATTACGATAAATAAATCAACCATCTTTATTGAGCCATTATATACATTATTTCCCCATTAGTTGTTTCAAAATAGTTATAGTATATTATATGAGTTTCTTTTCTTAGTGCTTGGTGTATTTTGTACAGGTATGTTTATTTCGTGCTCTCCGAAAGCTAAGCTGTGGTAGTACTTTTTTTTTTGTAAAGGTTCCACAACTTCATGGATGCAACGATGGAGTTGGTTGGGCTGGGGTCAATTAAGTTGTACATTGTCTTTAATTTATTTGATGGTCACACCAAATTCCTTCCTCATGCACCCAGCAGAAGTTTCCCCGAACCACTTAGTATAATTAATATTGGTCATTAGGTAGTTTTGCTTAGGTCATATTATCGTCTATTAGAGGCGACCTTCAGGTTAGTGAGCAAAATTGCTAAAACGTGTATTACCGTAAACAGACACCATTATTAATGTTACAAAGCTTCATCAACATAAGTTGTATGCAATATAAACCCATTTTGTGGAAAATTCAGTCAAACAACAAAATAGCTTTGTGCATTTTGTCTTGCTTTCCACTGCTTGTTTGACATGATTCAGTTCACCGATGAAACTTAAAAAGAAGTACTAAGAACACAAGAGGTCTTTGTTCGATTTTAATTTGAAAGGATCTTAGTAAGAAATATCAAAAGCCCTTACCCCCACCTTGAACATAATAAACTTCCTATTAACAAGGATTTAAAATAAGGAGTCCTTGTGGAAGTATGGGAATAGGAGAGGTTTGAAATGAAAAAGTTTACTTTGATATAAGACGGTTAAGAGGGTCGGTGGGAGAAAAGGTTGGGGGGGAGGGGGGCGAGCAAAAGTAACAAGGTAGTGGTATGACAGTTTGTTAAGAGCAGGAGGAGGGAAGATCGGCTTTTGGGGGAGGTTATGACACAACTTTTCCCTGTACTTGTCATACTTTCTAGATTTCTCAGTCCACACACACGCACGCGCACGCAGGAGTTAGAGCTTATGAATTGTACCTTATAACTTTTTTTATACTTAACCAAGAGAGAAAAAACCAAAAGAGAACACGATATTTTCTTAGAAACTTAAACAAATATGGTGCTTACGCTTATTAATTGATTTTTTCTCTCTCGAAAAATAGCCAAGATATTTATTTTTCAAATAAGAGGTTATGACTGATTTGTACTGTAGCACACCTTATCAACAATTATGACTATAGCACTGTATACTTTTATTTTATGAAAATCTAGTTTTTTAGAACATAAGGCTTTTGCTAATGTAATGAAAATGACCTTACGAATTTGTTCAAAGTATGTGTGTGTGTCTTGTAACTTTGTATTTTAATAGATGGATTTCATTAAAAATGGGTACGCATGGACTTGACGCATAACTTGACAAGGAAACCTTCTATATGTTTTTTTAAAAATTTATTTTACTTTAAAGAATTGACTATTTTGGATATGTGCGGGTGTAAAAGGTATCCTAAGGTGTTTAGTAGCACTTATAAACGTTGAAATATTAAAATGTGGATGGCCATTCTATTTTTTTTTAAATAGTTTTATGTGGGATAAAATATGACCTCACTCATCACCATAGAAATAGAAAGCCGACTAAGCATAAATTTGTGGTGTTCAAGTAAAGGGACATATGTCAAAAAATAATTGAAAAAAAAATAAGTTAATTATGCCAATGTATTCAGAAAGGCATGCTCTATGTTGGGTTAAAGGTATATAAGTCTATCTAGACTAGGAAAAAAATTTATAGAAATGTGAAAAAGAATATTGATCATAAAAAGCTAATATACGTTAAATTTATATACCAACGCTAAACAGTTCTGTTGCTTTCTATAAGTGGCAATTATGCACATTTAATCTGACCGTACATAATTGTAGATAAGGGCAGGCCTCATGCTTTATGGGGAGAGAAGTTTATGGTCGCATAGAGGTAAATCAAATTGCATCTTGGATTTCAAAATTTTTCTATATTCTAACTTCCTATGTAAAACATAACAAAAACTCTCATATGCTAGCATATGTATCTGTTAAAAATATCCATCTATATTGAGCCACAAATTTTTACTACCAGACCACACTAATATATAGTGGTATTCCAAACATGCCCAAATCGAGAGAAAAAATAAATGAGATCAACATATATAGAAAAATATCTTATTGAATGGATGCAACTTGTACGCATTACGGGTAAGAATAAACTTTCAATGTGATTCAAATTAATCAGCCCGACTTCCTTAAATATTCTGACTTATCCAAAGACGTCCTACAAATGAAGTAAACCATAGAGCGTGATTAAAGATTTATCTGGAAGAATGTTTGGTGGTTAAAATTTACTAAGGATATTAGCGTGATATTGTTTAAAGAAACACTTGCCACGTCAGCAGATTTCAAGAGGCTGACTGTCCAACAAAGAGGATAGACATGTAATCTACTACAGCTTCGTCTTTCATATCAGGCTCTTGTAACAATCTCTTGTCAAAAGAAGAAAAATTTGTTGGACCTGCTACCACTCATTACAAATTCACTTAATTCCATTCACAGGAATATTCTAACAACCTCAATAGAAAGACTTCCATCCTGACACAATCCAAGGAATCGATGAAGATGAGTGATTTAGAGTTCAGGAAAGTGCCTATGAATCCTTATCATCTTAAATGTTTGAGAACATTATATTGTAACATGGCTTATACCTGGGCCGTCTTTAGTTACAGGCCGGAATATTGAAGTTTGGCAACACTGCGTTTAGGCCGGTCAACAACACAGCCACGTGCAGTAGTGCTGATAATTCAGTTATATTCTCGTGTAATTTACTTGATTTGAAATGATGATGTGTGGTTCATTGTTCTAATGTTTTGAGTCATAGAGCAAAACATACATTAATTATATGAACATTTTTTGGATGTGATTAATGATATTCAACAGCTGCTGACATGATTTCAGAATCGTCAGTTTTGTACATTTGTGGCCATGCTTACTACAAAGGGCCTTTTCGTTTAGAATACAGTTAATCCATTGGATTTGGACATGATAAAGATGTTAATTATTTCAACGATCTTACTAGAGGAGGACTAAATAGTCTTTCAACTACCGTTTTGAATATTGAAGTTAAGACATTTTATAATGAAGTTTTTAATAACAGAAATGTTCGAAAATAAGTTTCTTCAGCACAAACATTAGAATCAATTTTTTTTTCTGTGTACCCGCTTCGGTGGCCGCATGGTCTAAGGTGCTCTCCCAGTAGACTAAACTGCTGATGACAGGTAGATCGAGGTTCGAATCTCAATCGGGCACTGATGAAATTTTTACAAAAATGGGTTTCCACTCCTCCAATCAAATGCGGGTTCACTTACCATATATAACCTTCATAAAACCTAAAACCATTAGTGCAATTAGTGCATAAGCGTATAGCCCGACCGGGTGGTAATACACAGTGCTAAAAGAAATAAAACTTTTTCTGTGATATTCCTTGCATAAATTATTTTCTTTGGTTTTGTCAACGCTTGGAAATATATTTTCTATTAGCCACATCAAGTATAGGAATTCTAAATTTCGCAGTGAAAATTATAATTCAGAAAAGAATAAAGCTAAACTCTTTACAAAGTAATGTTTCAAAATTCTATATCCCAAGGCTATTATTATTATTATTATTATTATTATTATTATTATTTGTGTTTAGAGGCCCATCGACACAATGAGGTCATTAGGGCCTTAGCATTATATAGATACATAGTAAAATCTCCATAGGAGAGAGTTAAAATATTCACCTGTTTATATAAAAAGGTGAAGAGACAATATAAAAAGAATAGATCTCAGTATGAGGGAAAAAACCCATTTGAGGCACTCCATAGAAGGGCTCAAAGTACAATTGAGTGAAACACCTGATAAAAAAAACCACAGGTGTATCACTCTAATAAAAAACAAAACAAACATATTAAAACAATATATTAGTAAAAAAAGACAAAACTAACATGTTAAAATAATCATTTTATTAAAGTTTATTAAAATGGATAAAACGACAAAACAAACACATTAAAGTATACTAAAATGTTAAAAAGGTCTCAATATGAGATAAAATCCAGATGAGCCACTTTATAAAAGTGACTCAAATGGCACTAAAAAGATTCGCCTGGCGTATAAAATGGAGTAAACAAATAACTCCTTCAGCGCTGTCGCGTAATAAAAAACGAAGGTCACCTTTAAAATCAAGGGCCAGGCGAATAGGGGCATATCTGCGACACTCCACCAAAATGTGGTGCACACTAAGGGGAGCATCGCAAAATTCACACACTGGAGGTGGATCCCCTCTGAGTAAAAATCCGTGGGTTAGAAATGTATGCCCGACGCGGAGTCTCGTCACGATGACCTCCTCTCTCCTAGACTTTCGTATAGAAGAGGGCCATCGCGACACACCGTCCCTGATGGACCGCAGCTTGTTCTGAGCAGGGGTCGAGACCCACTGCTCGTGCCAGGTGCGTAAGACTCCACGCCGAACATAACCCTTTAGATCTAAAAACATGACACCCAAACTCGCCTCCGGAGGCAGGCGTGCTGCCTCCTTGGCTGCCTGGTCCGCCAGTTCATTTCCTGAAAGACCAGCGTGACCAGGAATCCAGCAAAAGGCGAGCCGGGTGCTTAATGAATCAATTTTTAAAATTTGTTCGTGAATCATCTGCACGAGAGGATTCCACGAGTAGAGAGTGGACAATGCCAACAGAGCACTCATGGAATCCGTGCAGATGAGAACAGAACGGTGACTATTTCGATATATAAAACACAAAGATTTAAAAATGGCATACAATTCAGCCGTAAAAACACTGGTTTCTTTAGGTAAACCAAATTTAAAATTGGATCCTTCCACAACAAAAGCACATCCCACGGAGGCTCCAGATTTAGAGCCATCAGTGTAGATGCGCTCAAATCCGTGAAAGCGAGTGGAGAGGAGCTCATTAAAGGTCCTCTCATATACAAAGTTTGGGGTGGTCGCTTTAGGGAACTTGGCAAGATCAAAATGGCATTTCGGAGGGCGTATTTTCCAGGGAGAAACTCGACCTGGTGATATGGGGATAGCCTTTGGCAGCACTATCCCACACGTGTCGAAAACCGATAGCATCCGGATCCCAACCGGCCTTGTACTACGCCATTTAGTTTCATACAAGACACGGTTAGGGGGATGAAAAACAGGGCGGTAGGCAACATGCTCTGGCATGCAGTGCAGTTTAGACACGTAAGATGCCAGAAGATAGGACCGCCGGTAAGAGAGGGGGCGGCGTCGGCACAGATGCTGACGACTGGACTGGTACGAAAAGCACCGGTAGCCAGTCGTATGCTAGCATGGTGGACACAATCTGTCATCTTTAACGCCGAAGGTCTAGCTGAACCATAAACAAAACTGCCATAGTCTAGTTTAGATCTTACCAAGGCCCTATACAGGCGCATCAAGGTTTCCCTATCTGCACCCCAGGACCGACCGCTAACCACTTTGAGCAGGTTTAGTGCTTTTATAGACCTCGCTTTCAAGTCTTTGATGTGGGGGATCCAAGTTAATTTAAAATCAAATAAAAGTCCCAGAAACTTTACGGTTTCTGAGACTGGAAGAACGGCGTGGTTCATTAAAATATTGGGGGCTGGCTGTATTCCGCGTAATCTATGGAAGTGGACAACCGTCGTCTTGGCTGCAGAGAAGCGAAAGCCATTACGCGATGCCCACGATCCAAGATTGTTAACACTCAGTTGTATCTGTGGTTCAGATCTGTGGAGACTTGACGAACTGCAATAAATTGCGTAGTCACCCAAGGCTGTTAATTGTTCAAAGCAATTCTTAAATAACATTGTCAATTTTATTGAAATAGTTGATAAAGAGGACACATAGACATGGGCATTGAACCCGGGACCTTGATAGTACAACAATGAATGTTCTTTCTAGGCTCCAAAGCCAGTGCCTTTTGTAATTTTCATCATAATATTCTAATCATGTTTGTGAACGGTACATAATCCTTACATAACAAATTTATTTTAAAATTATTATTTGTATGTTTATTTGTTGTATTTTTCAACCTATGAAGTATTTTCATTTAATGATATACGTAAAACATGTCTAGATTAATGGTCGATATCGTTCAAAGTGACTCATCAGTTTTTAAATGAAGAAAATAGTAAATATTCATACAATTCTCCATAAGAACCAACGGATTGCTTATGACGTCACTACAAGTGGAGTTGCCACATTTAACACACTGGCCTGTAACTAAAGACGGCCATGCGTATACTCATGTAGGTACTTTTAGGAATGCAAATTTCTTTGTATTCGAAAACAAAATATCTAAATACTATTGAATTATTACTAACTTGAACTGAATATAATTACTTTTTCCAAACTCTTTTTAGTGAATTACCTTGCTTAAGCCTTTATTTAATAAAGAGTAGTTAGAACAATTCAGTTTATTTTTTATAACTAATAATGTTTCATAGTAAGGGGTTTATTATGTAATTGATAATTTGGGTAAAAATGAATAAGTCATAAGAAGGTTCGGGTGAATATAAATGTACTAGTTTGCAACCCTGTATAGGATTATATTGACCAAACTAACAAATTGTAAGCGCATGTAATGTTAGGCTTTGTTTGTAAAATAAAAAAATCCATTGCGATAAGAGTGGTTAAGGTGTGAGTGAATTAAATTAATTCTGTTTTTATTGAATGAATAAATATCCACCATGTCAAAGTTCAACCTTGTAGCTAATTATTAGTTTAACTGGGACCTACCTGCCTCCTTCTCAAATAAAGGGGGATGTCAAGGTCTACAGGTACGATACTCTGTACAGATTGTTTAATGGATCATAGCTTTTTATCAAATTTTGAGAGTAGTAACTTTATTTTAAGAGCTCGTCCAGTAACTCCCATGTGACACCTAGCTTAGGTAGCTAATATAGCTAGGATCAAACGTTGAATCATGGTACGGTGTTATAGAGTCTCCATTAGAAGACTGTGGAATGAAGACTAGAGAAGCCGTTTTATAATTATACAATGAATTGAATTGAAATGAAATGATAAACAACTATTAATTTTATCACAATATTACGGTCGTTAAATGAATAAATCAGAAAAATACACTTTGCTACTTTTTCTGGTTTGAGCATAATCTTGTTATCTTAATTACCAGTTAATTGGCCTTGAGATGAGCTCTTGACTACTGAAAGTAGATACAGTAACTTTTCAAATTGTCAGATCAAGCTCTTCAAACTAAAATTGGATTGTAATTGCTAGGTATATTTGTTAACCTCAGCGGGTGTTCAGAGGTTTGTTTTCTCTGAAACTACGAAAAACTGTATCCTCGGTCTCTTCATGACGTGTCACCTGCGGGAAACATTCCTCTATGAAGATGTCGCGCATCTTTGCAGACAAAAGAAAGGAGGTCTTCGGGAGAAGTGTGACTAGACAAAAGAGTGAGACACACTTCTCCGCCACTTTGCGCACCCCGATGACCCATTGTTACACCCCCTCGTTTGCTCCTCCTTCCCACCCAATCCCCAGACTATCTAAACTTATCTCATCCTGTTCTCACAGATACTAACTGCTCACACAATATCATTTAAATGCCTCTTTGACACGCAACACTTGCCTACAAGAGCACAGGTTTGCTAGCGCTATGTTTTGATAAAAAGATTGTTAGGGTTGGCTAATTGTGTTTATTTCCCTCACTGCTTCTAGCTGACAGTTCTGGCTATATATATATATATATATACACACATACAGAGAGAACAGAGTTAATATCCCTGTTGTATGTACTGAAGCTATTATTATCATAAATGGTTTCCCCACGTTTCTTCCACGCAAATACGGTACACTTCCTCTAAGTTACCTTTCCTCATCTCTACTACATTAGCATTAAATATATGTTCTTATGTCAACAACCGGAAAGTTGGTTAAATGTGATAACTACTCATCTGGAGCTGGGCATTCAATAAGCTCATTGGATGGTTAGTGCTTCCCGCACCATCTGGTAGAAATCTCATGCACTAGGGGCGTTCACAAAGGGTGGTGGTTCCCCTTTTACTTCCACACTTAATTTTTATGGGCGAGCGCAAAGGGGTCTACTAATTTCGCTGGGGGAAATGTTTTCACATATCTTCCAGGATTCTTTTACATGCCACAATCGACATTGGGACCAACGGATTTACTTTCCCTCCGAAGAAAGTTGTGCTACGGATGTTTAATACCTATAAAAATCGGTTGACCTCGGCTGGGTTTGAGCCCAATAAATCTGATCCTGAGGCGAGCACTTTACCCCAAGACCACCGAGGTTGACTATTATATATATATATATATATATATATATATATATATATATATATATATCGATGTTTATATATAATAGTCAACCTCGGTGGTCTTGGGGTAAAGTGCTCGCCTCAGGATCAGATTTATTGGGCTCAAACCCAGCCGAGGTCAACAGATTTTTATAGGTATTAAACATCCGTAGCACAACTTTCTTCGGAGGGAAAGTAAATCCGTTGGTCCCAATGTCGATTGTGGCATGTAAAAGAATCCTGGAAGATATGTGAAAAACATTTCCCCCAGCGAAATTAGTAGACCCCTTTGCGCTCGCCCATAAAAATTCAGTGTGGAAGTATAGGGGGGACCAACACCCTTTGTGAACGCCCCTAGCGCATGAGATTTCGACCAGATGGTGCGGGAAGCACTAACCAGCCAATGAGCTGATGTAATGCCCAGCTCCAGATGAGTAGTTATCACATTTAACCAACCTTCCGGTTGTTGACATAAGAACATATATTTAATGCTAATGTAGTAGAGATGAGGAAGGGTAACTTAGAGGAAGTTTACCGTATTTGCGTGGAAGAAACGTGGGGAAACCATTTAGGAAAATAATAGCTTTAGTACACACAACAGGGATATTAACTCTGTTCTCTCTGTCGCCAGCAATACAATTGCGAGACTGACGCTTTAGAACTTTCGACCACTGACGCGGGTCTTATTTTCTGTGCTAATTCACCGGGGGACAAAATTTTTGTTGCATTTATACCAGCACTTGTTCTTACCTAATTTGCGTTGAATTCAAATCTGAAGTTAGATTTTCTCTGTAGAGTAAAGATGCCTAATTTGGGGAGGGCTCCTAATTTGGTGAGGTCTTGTATCTCAGTCCAGGATGTGCTGCTACCTAGTAGAGTACCTCAGAACTAAAACAGCAAGCCATCTTGACTTGCTACTGGTGGCAGCAGTTTTATTGAGATCGTGTGTTGTGTGTAGTGAGCTCGTTTAGTTTTTGAGTATTTCACAATATTTTTCACCTAAACTTTTATTGGAGCACATTTTATAAACGGTAAGATATATTTCATATGTATCTATTGATAATTAATTACAAATAACTGTGATATTAAAACACTATGATGCACATTTGTGTAACAAGTTTTCTGACCGAAAATGTTAGGCCAACAACGAAACTCATGGTGCGCCCTAAATTGGGGAGGTCTAGGGTTCCCAAATTGGGGAGCCCCAAATTAAGGACACATTTAATTTATTTTTAAAACAGGGTTTCTCGTTTACAGATGGCTCCAAGAAAGCAGTGGGATAAGGAGCGCATGAAATCTGCTGTCAATGCAGTTAGAGGGAAGGAAATGGGGAGTTTTAAGGCTTCTAGAGTTTTTAATGTACCCCAAACAACATTGGAGCGTTACGTGAAAATTTCTCTTAGTGATAAATTATCTGTTAGGCCTATTGGTAGACAGCCGACATTGCCAAAACTTATAGAAGAAGATTTAGCAAAATATTGCACAATTATGGAAGACACATTTTATGGTTTAACTACAAAAGATGTCCGAATCATGGCATACCAACTAGCGTCAAGAAACGGAATAAAACATAGATTTTCTCCAAGTAGTGAGCAGGCAGGGAGGAAGTGGTTAAACAATTTTTTTCGTAGAAATCCAAAGCTATCTGTAAAAGAACCACAAGGGCTCTCTTTTTCTAGAGCAAAGGGGTTCAATCCTGAGGATGTATCCAGATTTTTTGATTTGTATGAACCTTGTCTACAAAAAATTAAGAACAATCCCTCACGTGTATACAATTGTGATGAGACTGGAATCACTATTGTACAGCACAAGCATACAAAAGTAGTTGCATTAAAGGGGAAAAAGCAGGTAGCATCCCTTCAATCTGCAGAAAGAGGGTCCCTAATGACGATTGTAACTTGTACAAGTCCTTCGGGGCATTACATACCTCCTATGATAATTTTTCCTAGGAAAAACATGAAACTAGAATTGATGAATGGCACACCTCCTGGTTCTATTCATGCTTGTCATCCCTCAGGTTGGATTCAATCACACATTTTTACTGACTGGTTACGTCATTTCATTAGTCATGTCAAGCCGACTGAAGATGACCCAGTTGTGTTGGTTTTGGACGGGCACTTTACCCACACCAGGAATATTGATGTCATTAACATAGCTCGAGAAAATCATGTAATCATAGTTTGCTTACCACCGCACAGTTCTCATAGATTGCAACCACTTGACCTGGCGTTTATGAAGCCCTTCAAGACATTTTATACTCAAGAAATTGAAATGTGGTTAAGAGGACACATAGGGAGGGTTGTAACTGTTTATCAGATCGGTGAACTGTTTGGTAAGGCCTACATGAAAGCAGCAAACGCTCAATCAGCTGCCAATGGCTCTGAAAAGACAGGTCTTTATCCACTTAATCGTTTCGTTTTTGGACCACAGGACTTTACCCTACACCCTCAACATGAGGATAACTCTAACGAGGTCAATGAAACATCTGCCGTTGGTAATGCGGGAAAATCAGTTAACAACAAGGAATTTTCCAATACAGGTTCATCCAGTGGGACAGGGACCAGTGTACCAACCCGGTCACAAAACTATTCAGCACCTTCTACCTCTGGTCTAAGTGATAACAGGAAAACCCCAGAGACTTCAAGTGCAGGTAAGGAAAATAGGGTTACACGTGAAATTGAAGGTCAAATTGTTAAGGCCTCACATATTTCCTCTATTCCAGCTTTGACTAAAAAAATGAATAAACATCCCCGTGTTGGATCAGCTGAAATAATAACTAGCAGTCCGTATAAGAAACTAGTTGAAGAATAGAAAGAGAAGAAACTACAAAAGGAAACCAAGAAATTGGAACGAGAAAATAATTACAAATTTAAAAGGGAAAAGAGAGGAAGAAAGAAAACTGAAGGCCAAAAGAAAGGAAAAGAGCTGAAGGATCCGAAAAAGAAAATGGTTAGCCGCAAGCTGTTGACAAGTAGCTCATCAGATTCAGAAGATGAAGACATTATCTACAATGATGACTCAGCTGACGACTGCCACTTGTTTTCAGACGAAGAAAATGACGCAGAATGTCTATATTGCACTGGATTATATTCAGAAGATCACAACGGAGAGGACTGGGTGCGCTGCATAGCGTGTTTCAGATTATCCCACACAAATTGCGCTGATATTGTTTCTGCTGTATTTGTGTGTGTTTTTTGTGCAAAAAACCAGAATGTTTTGAAATTACTATAAGACATATTGATAAAACATTGTATTTTTTTTAAATTTCATTTAATCTTTTATTTTTTATGTTAAATAAGGTGAAACAAAAACTCATTAAGCTTGTTTACTATAATGTATTAAAAATATGCAATGACTCCATTAAAATGCATAAAATTATAAACTAAAAATTAATGATTTCATGTTTTAAAAGTTTTCTTTTAATTTGTCCACATTTTCATAAAATACTAGTGTATAAAAGAGACCTCCCCATATTAGGTGCACGTGTTCTTAAAATGGGGAGATCGCATAGTTTTTCTATTTTATTTATTATATTGAAAATATAAAAAATTTCATTTTGATAACTTAGCATACGCAACATAAGTTAATAATCTATATGTACAGTGTTCCACAGGCTCAAAGACATGTAAACAACAAAGATATAACTTACAAAAAAAAAAAAAAACCTCCCCAAATTAGGCATCTTTACTATACAATCTAGATTTTTTTACAATTCAACATTTTCACTGGAGAGTGGGGGGTATTTTAACGCTCATAACCTGTTGTGGGGGTTTTTATTTTACAGAAGCGTGTGGGAAAATGGTGAGAAGATATTCTTGTCTGGGGTGACCTGACACTTATCTACCTTTAAAGGTGTAATCTCTGCTAACAACCCAACTTTTAGTAGCCCCGACATTGTTGCTCACTTCCTTTGCGGGGTTCATCCGGACTTTGTGGCAGCGATCATTTTCTCATTCTGCGTTCACCATTTCAAGATACTCCCAGTATTTCACAGGTATCCCAAAGGGTGCTTAATCGTGCTGACTGGGATACGTTACGTGAGTTTGCCGTATTTAAGAGGCCATTTTATTTCCTGACGTCGATGTCAGAACAAGACGCACTACTTCAACAGACCAAATTTATATAAAATCCACTTCTCATTGTGGTAGAAGATTTAAATTTGTTAGGAACGTTTAAGAATTACCCTAAACATTCTGGAAAAAAAAATCTCACAGGAATATCCAAAGCTAGTAGAATAAAACCCTTAAAGTATGATATTAGCGTGTGGGGCTTTAAATATACAAATCACTCTGGGGGAGTTAAACCACGGATATTTGATATTCAGGTAAAGGGACTAAACTTATAGACAGCGTAATAGGAGAGGGTGTATTAAAATTTTTAAAAACTAACTAAAACAACTATTTCCCAGTTTGGTATAGATAAAAACTCAGCAGAAAATTAAATATACTAATGAAATGAAGGGAAACGTTGCGTTAAGGACAAGTCTGCGCCAATCTCTTTCAGACCATATGAACACAGATGCAGTTGATCGGCGCTTACGTCAATCCTCACGAATCTTTGGGAATAGTTAGTTGTGAAGCAGTCTTTTGTCTCCGCAGATGAAACAGTTGCAGCAGCTTTTATTGAGTCGGGGTTCAAATCAATACAGTGGAAAGAGTACCATGCTGGTCTATGGTTCATACCAGTATTTGTCAATCTAGGGGTCACGGCGTGTTTCGCGTTGAGCCGCAATTAATGTTTCCGTTATAGATTTGTAGTTACTTTTTTTTAGAGAAATTATAACGATTAAAGGAAGGTGAGAAATTCAAATAGAAATATAAGTTGCTAAATAATTATTTAAAAATTTATTTACTGCTTATGTTTCTTTTGGTTATCCAACTACGATATTTGAGAGCTAATTTAGACTACTGTAGCATTTTCGTATTTATACTTACCCCAATAATTTAATATTAAAGTGAAGATGTGGGAGACAGAAAAGGTCAGTGCTTTTTGCAGTTTTTGTAGCAATACTTTTTTTGATCAAAATAAATCAAAATATTGCTTCAGTAGAAACAAAGAGTTTACATTTTTTTCCCCCCATGAAGTGATAACAACAGTTCTTGAATATCTGTTATGGGTGTCTTGGAAATTAATATCAACTATTTCTCTACATTTAAAAAGTTTATCATCTAATGGCACACATGACAGATAATCAAGAACTGTTGTAGTCGCCATGAGAATAAAATTAAACTGTTTGTATTTTCACCATTTGATTTATATTGGCCAAAACATTTTGTTTTCGTATAAAAACTGAAACAATACGCACCTTTTCTCGCGTTCCTTACATCCCCACCTAATACGGATGAACCGGATGGGTAGTTAGGTGGAGTATAAATATAATTTAAAAACCTAGAGTTTAACGCTTTTGGATTATAAAGGGATAGCGATGGTTCCAGAGAGAAAAAATTGCGACCAAACCCTGCAAACAGTTGGAAACCACTGGTTTGGATCCAGGATAAGATGAGAAAAGAATATCCACCCGAGACAACACCCACATGATTTATAAAGGGTTCCACGACTTTCGACTTGCTTGAATTTTTCTTTCAGGTCCTGTATTCAAGATCTTAAAGTCAATAATAATAATAATATTATTATTTAGCACCGCGTCTTACTACCCATTCGGGTTATACGCTTTAAGTACTAATTACGCTAATGGATCAGGAATTGGGACGGTTGAATTAGAGGAAGTGAACCCGCATTTGCGTGGAGAGAGTGGAAAACCATTTAGGAACCCCCCTCCCAAGTTCACCCGACCGAGATTCGAACTTCGATCTCCCCGTCCTCAGCAGTCGAGCTAAACACGACAAGCGCGTTAGCCAACTACGCCACCGAGGCGGGTCTTAAAGTCAATAGTAAATACAGTTATTTTTGGCACAGCATCTTACTTGCCGTTCGGGTTAAATGTATACTGTTATAATCATTCTGGTGGCAATAAGGATGAAGACGGCTGAATTTAGATAAAATGTGTTTGCATTTGCGTGGAGGTAGAGCGGGAAACAATCGAGGGGGAAAAACCTCTTACAAACCCGCAATCAAAATTATAGTAGTATTCTAGTAGAAAAACCCGTCTTAAGTAGTTTTACTAACGTTTGAGTTTGGCATTTACTGTTCTTCCTACCAGAATCAAATCAAATATATTATTAACTGGCATATGGGTATTAATAGCAGTGACGGGTCTGATATGGGATTAATATCAAATTAAGTGAATGCACATAGCTCGAACGGGTAGTAAGACGCGATGCTAAGTGAAAATAAGTATAACCAGCATCGGTGGTAACAGGATCTAAGTCTAAGAAGTCACTTTCTTTTCAAACCAATGTGGGTAAATTTCCTCTCAATCCTACCTTACTCATCTCAGCCACATTGGCGTAATTAAATGCGGATATCCCAGACGGGCAATTAAAAAACCTAGAGAAACTAATAGGGTAACGAGATTATTTAAAGACTCTTTGTTCTAGGTACAGCTGTGAGGTGGCAAGCAGAGTTCTGGATCCTGCCGCTAGTGTCGCTGACTATGGTCCTCCTGAGGTAGCAAGAGATGTCTGCTTTTATTGAAGATTCTCGTTGGTGAGATGGGAAACACTTAAAAATCTGTACATCAGAGATCTAAACTACCGGTACATCCGTGCAAGAAAAACAAACGAAGAAAATTAAATCAAAATGGCGAGGCAAATAAATACTGAGAAACCTTTGTGGTTAGTGAGGTTGTCTTGAATTTCTGAGTGTTTCATTTTTATTGTCGTATTCATATTTATGTAGTTTAATTGATAAATTCAATATTTTCGTCATTTAAATGAGGTTATCTAATAAATGTACATATTCTATGAAACCCTAAAAAAATTTTTTTCGGAAAAACATTATTTTGTTCTAAACTAAACTTAATTTTTTCTTTAAAATTACTTAAATATTACAGACATAATTTTAATTCAAAAATTTAAACATTTTTTTTACTTTTATTTCTTTGCAATAAAAACCAGGACGAAACTGTGTGTTTACCTAACATTAAATCTGGTTCATTATTAATTTGATTTTCTACTCTAATAAACGTGTTTACAAACTCTATTGGTGCGCTCCTTAACCTCCAAATAAACGTGTATACGTTACATTCAGTGTAATGTACCAGGTACAACGTTGTAAATCATAAAACTGCTGATTTTATATTACCATCTCTTACGAGGACATTTTAAACTGTTGATAAGACTATTTAAAATCAAAATGAGTAGTTATATAATTAAAATGAGTATGATGACTTATTATGAAAATAGCCAAAAAAAAAACTTTTAAACTTAAATTTAAAACATAGTATGATTTTAATAGTTCATGTTTAATGTTTTATGTAAACTAGAAATTATGTTTACTATACTTTAGTGTTAATTACAATGTTACAAGGAAGGCTACATCTCTGAGTTTGAGGCAACCATGAGGAGATATATGAATGTGAAATCAAAAAAACGCACGATTCTCTCTCTTTATTAGCTTTCTGTTTGAAAATCTATAACTTTGACAAACTGATATTAACGCTACTATATTAAAATGCTTGATATTGATTTTAATGGTGGCAATACGAGATAATATAAAGACGAACTTAGTGAAACGACTAAATAATGAGTTTCGAGGGACGCATAATCACTGCAGGCTATTTATTGTTAAAGAGTCATTAAAAAAAAAAGTTTGCTTAAATATTTGAGGAAGTGTTGGGACTAAAATTGTGAAAAGTGATAAAAGTAAAAAGTGATACGTGACCAAACATATAACATATGAATGGATGACATAGTACATTTTTCATAGGCATACTTTAACTGATTGTATGATAAGTCAGTTTATCTGTTAATGTAAATCTGTCATAAATCCAATGAGCTCTATTATATCATTCTGATGGTTATTTTATAGAGTGGTATCATTTTTTTAAATACTTTGACCTAGTTGAAAATTACTGTAATAGCTGGATCTAAAGCATTTTATTATAAATTAAAGATTTGTGCTAAACAATCTAAACAACTATGACAATATAACCTAAATAAAACTAAATAAATCTAAAAGCTGTTTGAAATGGAAATACATTTTTCCATCACGTCTTAAAACTCCTCCGAAAGTGTCAAAGATAAGGAACGTAGAATTTATAGGAAATGCACCCACATTGTCAAAGAGGGAGAATGTAAAACAATTTAGGATAAACCATTCCTACCCATTTGAGTGGCCGAATGGTCTAAGGCATTGGTTCCCAAACTGTGCTCTGCGGACTAATTTCTATAATGGATACTTTGATTTTTTTTTAAAGCAATAATATTTTGATAGAAATTATCGAAAACATTATTTAATTGACTATAAGTTTAGTTCTTATGATTAAGAATATCTAGCTAAGAGAATATATCTTTACTGTCCGATTGAACCACCTCAGTTTACAGGTTGTCATTTTTTTGCTGAATTGTTGTGCAAGTGAAATTATTATTTCCCTACATTTTCCCCTATTTACTTTTGCATAACTGTATATTTTTCAGAACTATCTACCCTCTATTGAACACCTGCTATCAGGACTGGCCGTTATTCCACTAACTTTAGTGTGATTTCAAACGTCTATAAATATAGATCGCAGTTTAGTGACACGCTCTTCCTCATCCATGCTATTTATATATTAGTTAAGGTTAATCAATTTGTTTGAATGTCTTCATGCCAGTGTGGATAAAAATCCTTAATAACTGTTAATGGGATCTACTCTCCTCGTATGTTTAGTCTTTTAATATCAATCATGGATCAGTGGCTAAAAAGAGGTAATATAAGTAAACAATCAAGCTAATCCAGCAAGTACCAGTGTAACCGATGTTGTAAGTGAATCTTAATGTTTTAAGTTTTCATCTAGAAATGACAGCTAACTGTTAAAATTAGTAAAAAACTGAAATACAATGATTTCTATTTGTCTCTGGTTTTTACATATACACGTGGTAAAATTGCCCCTGATGCACCATGTGTCTTGTGCAACAAAGTGTTATCAATAAGTTCTATGTTACCTGCCAAACTTCGTAAACATCGTGATACTATTTACCATAGATATAAGGACAAATATGTTGTTTTTTACAAGGGTAAGCTTAAGGCATTAACAAAATGTCATAGTCTTATGGTGAAAAGTTCATAAACTGACTATGGAAACGCTACCGAGCTCTCATAAAGAGTGAGTTACGTATTTGCTCGCAGGAGAAACACACAAAATCGCTGAAACCCTAATTAAACCTTGTGCGATTGAAATGGTAGCTTGTGTGTTTGATGAGAAATTAAAAAAAAAAAAATTGAAATTATTCATTTATCTAATAATACCTGTTAAACGTCGCATTCAAGATCTCTCAACAAATATAATATAGAAATATAATTTATGTCGCAACTTAAATTTATTTTTCGTTGCAACTTGACGAATCAACAAACATGTCAGGGCTAGCACTATTACTCGTATTTTTGCGTTACTTGTTTGAGAACAAAATCGAGGACGATTTGTTGCTCTGTAAATCCCTCTAAAGTCGTACGACTGGAGAAGAAATTGAGTAATTAATAGTTACATGAGAGAACACGATATAAGTTGAGAAAAGTGTGTTGATGTGTGCACTGATGGAGCCAGAGCAATGACAGGTAAAACAGCAGGGGTCGTGGCTGTGTATCAAAAAGTTGGTGCAGTCGTGTTCAAATATCCATTGTGTGCTCCATCGACAAGCGCTTGTCGCCAAAACTATGGAGAGAGACCTAAAAACTATTTTGGAAGATGCTGTAAATCAAGGCCACTCAATGCCTGGATGTTTAAATTACTTTTCGAAGAAATGGGAAGCGAACACACAACGATCCAACTTCACACAGAAATAAGATGGCTGTCCAGGGGAAAGGTTCTTGTTAGAGTTTTTGAACTTAGCTCTGATTTTTTTTTCTTCCTAATTTATTGATCACCCATTTGAGCTTTCTCCCAGTTTGATGAATACCTCTTGGCTTCAGAAATTGGCTTACTTAGCGGACATTTTTACAAGAATTAATTAACTAAATACATCAAGTCAAGGAAAAAGTGTGTCGGTATTTAGAGCAAAGCAACAAAATAGCTTCTTTTGATCATAAACTTGAATTTTGGAAGAGATGTGTTGAAAAATGACAGTATGAATGCTTTAAAACTTTGAATGACTTCTTGATAGAAACAGAATATAGCCTAGAATAATAAACTATTAATAGTAGCACTATCCAACATTTAAATGGTTTGCAACACACGTTTAAGAAATACTTTCCATCTTCTACAGATGTCGATGACTGCGTATGAAATCCATATTGTGCTTCAGAGAAACCGGATGCGATGTCTGTGCAAATTTATGAGTGTTTGATAGATACTGATACTGGTTTGAGACAGAAATTGAGTGGAGTTCCTCTGGTTGAATTCTGGTGCAGCCTTCTTCAAGAATATCCACAAGTGTCTAAATTTACAGTACTCAAAACTTCTGTTTCTAACAACTTATCTGTGCGAAGCGGGATTTTCAAAGAATGCAGCCACAAAATCTAAATATCGTTCCAGACTGGACATTGCACCCGACATTAGAATTCATCTGTCTACAATCTCTCTCAACTTGAAAGGACGTTGTGAGAGGAAGAAACACCATTCTTCATACTAGTACCCTTTAAAGTAAGATTGAAAGTTTTAGTTAGTATACAATTGCAAGTATAATTTTTGTGTCAGTCTGGCAAAATAATATATTTTAATATACTTTTTAAATTTTGGGTAGCAATCATCCAGACACAATGTATTTTATGCAAGCAGGGGTATGAGGATCCATGGATATTTTACAAAGCCTTACCCGAATGGGTAGTAAGACGCGTTGCTAATAATAATAATTTACAAAGCCAAAAGGAATCTGCGAGCAAAAAAAGTTTGGGAACCACTGGTCTAAGGTACCACTATCGTGTTAGATTAACCTGTTGATGGCCGGGAGATCTGGATTCAAATCCCGGTGGAGTCTACTTAGGGTAGTTTTGCTTTAGTTATTCCCCACTCTTATTCCACGCAAATGCAGGTAGATTACCTCTAAAATGCTTCCTTCCCCATCCCTACATCATTAAAGTTTATTATTATATACGTGTAAGGCCTGAACATGTAGTAAGACGCGACATATTATATATATATATATATAACGTAACATGAAATAATAAGAAATATGTAAAACACTAGAATATGAGAAATTTAAATTGGCGCAATGTAAGAAATACTAAAGTATATATTATAAAATAAAATTTATCAAACATTTAATAAACAAATTAACCTATATTAATGACATTGTAGAGCTCGTTGGATATCTCCCCCGTGATGATAGTCGTTTTATGAAGAAATTGTACAACTTAAATATAGGTTAAAAAACCCAACCTATCATAATAAACTGTAGATAGATTTGTGAAAAAAAAAGTTTGACATTTGATACATTACAATTAAAGAATCAGATCTGATTACACATGAAGAATATGTGATTTTAGAAAGAGGTCTGTGTTTTTTCTGTTAATGTATTTGTTTCTATAAAAGTTGATCTGCGAAAGAGCATGAGTATTTATATATGTGAAATAATTCTCGTTGTAGTTAATCTAACCCCAAACAAAGGTCACACAATAGACTGGTCTAAACGCGTGTGTAGTATTTAACAATTAGTTGGAATTTAAAAAAAATGTTGATTAAAATGTAAGTAAAGTATTTTTAACCCATTTTGGTTTAGTTGTTTTTAATTGATTGAAACAAAATAAAATGCTATGTATCCTCTCCTAATCTTGTTTTAAATTTTGTTAAGAAGTGTTCAAAATTATCAATGTGAGGTTTTTGAAATATTATAAGGTTTTATTATGGCATATACTTATAGAATGCTGTACTTAATAAAAAAAATACTTCTAAATTGGGTCCTAAAATAAAAATAAGTGCGGAAAGTGTTTCGCCATTGATTTGTATCATTGGTGTGTTTCTTAAGTGTTAAGGTGGGTGGAAAATAGATATAACATAGATTCAATAGCTATATATTTCTAGTGAAGCTATGTTTTATATATTTTAGCAGAAAATCTTTCTTATAAAATCTACACAAATACAGACTTTAGCACGATCTCTTTTCCACCCACCTAAACACTTTAGAAATACACCAATGATACAAATCAATGGCGAAACACTTTCCGCACTTATTTTTATTTTAGGATCCAATTTAGAAATAGTTTTATTATTAAGGACAGCATTCTAAAAATGTCGTATATACATACACACTTAATCACGCTATTCATTTAGGGGGTCGGCAAGAAACTGAATATACAAAAAAACAAACAAAAAAACTCCCTATTTAATCGATACTCAGTAACTTTCTCCACACTTCCCTATTCTTGCATACGTCCTTCGCTTCAACATCAGTTACACACCGAACCATGCATGCTATTTTATTCTTATAACTCTTAATGTTTCTCTTTTTCACACATTAGTCTACAACAATTAACCACGTCTTAAATGTCCTACCCCTTACTTTTGATCCACACACTCTACCTTCATATCCTCCCAACATGCCCAAACCAACGTTATACACTTTTTCCACAATGCTCTGTTGGAATATATATATTAAAAAATATGGGTATATATTTAATAAAGATTAATATATATTTAAATAAATACATATAATATGTGTGTGTGTGCTTTTAAAAAATCAATTAGCTAAATTTGTTATTTTGTTATGGTCTATAAAATGTTGGATTTTAGAGGTTGTAGCTCATAGTAACTGAAAAAAAAACATGGAAATTTTAAAAGTGAGGAATAAAGTATCCAAGTAACCATTAAGGTGCGGTGGACTGGAACGCTAGTTAAGGTAATTATTTTTACAGTTTTTATAACAAAAACATTTTTGACCGAAATAAGTAAAATATTGCTTCAATAGATACATTTAGTCTAATTTGCTATACATAGTAATAGTTGTCATAGTAGTCATGGGTATCGTGAATTTTTAACAGGACTTATCTTTATTTAAAACGTTTCTGGTTGAATGACAGACACTATGCCCATTACAATTTTTCAAAAACTGTTCCGATTAATATACGTAGACATCTAAATAAACTTGTTTACCGATGCAATCTTTAGTTTATTTTGGAAAACAAAAGGTTTTATGTTATAAAATTGCAAAAAAAAACGGACTTTAACTCGCGTTACACCCACTTCGGTGGCCGCGTAGGCTAACGCACTACTTTCACAGTAGACTAGATCACCTATGACGAGGATATCGAGCTTCGCATCTCGGTCGGGTGTACTGAGGGTGGTTTTTCCAAAATGGTGTTCCACTTCTCCTCCACGCAAATGCAGGTTCACTTCCTATAGATATAACTCTTCTTAGAGTAATTAGTACATAAGCGTATAACCCGAACGGGTAGTAAGACGCGGCGCAAAAAACAACTCGCGTTACCTTCCACCTCACCTTAAAATGCAACACTTATTAAGTGCACGCTCTATTTTATAAATATTTGATTTAAAAATATATACCGGCCAACGCCATGGCTTGGTTTAAAATTCATTAAACTTTATTTTATTCAAATTCGGTTTTATGATCGTTCATAAACAATGTTTTCTGAATAAATCTAACCAGAACATAAACCATTTGCCAATATTAAGACCAATGAACCTTTATCTAAAACCTCAGTGGACGGTCACAGATCTAAGGGACCCTGGTTCGATTATGGGTGGTGTTACAAATAACTATAGCTACGTGCATTTCAATTATATTAAATATCAAGGCGCTGAGTTTGGATGTGAAGTATTAAATCTATTTTCCTGTGATAAGTTATTTTATAAGTCATGGGAAATTTTAATGATTCATAAATAAAGACTCGGTAAACACCCTACAAAATGTAAAATTTTTAAGAAAGGTTTTTCTTAATTGAGTCTATTTTTGAACAAACCCAAAAAAGCAAAGATGGTTTTGAAAAATAAACAATGATTAGTTCGAACTGTCTCTTAACACTTTAAAGAGCCCATAGCGACCAAATTGCCGGGAAATTAAATACAAGATTACGCTCTAATTATTAAAAAAAATGTATCGAAAGGTTGTTTTCTAGATATATGTTTTAGCAAAAACCAAATTGGGACCAGTTAAATAGTATTTTTCAAATATTTTTTTCACCCGCTTTGGTGGCTGCATGGTCTAAGGCAGTTACTATCGCCGCACACAAAGACTGCCTATGATGGGGAGATCAAGGTTAGAATCTCGGTCGGATGTACTGAGGTTTTTTTTTCAAAATGGTTTCCACCTTTACCTCCATGCAAATGTGGGTACACTTCCTCTAAAATAAATCTTTATCATCCCTAAAACCATTAGCATTATTGGTAGGCCTGCATAAGCGCATAACCTGAACAGGTTATATACTAAGAAACGGTGCTAAAATAAAAATATATATTTCAATTTTGTTGTATTTTTAACCTATAGTAAAACGTTTTCGCGGTCTATATTCCACTTTTATCTTAAAGAGAACCTCTCAATTCACGAATAACTACTAGATCAAATACCTATATAATATAAAATGACCCAGGAGTCAAATCGATACCAGTAAAAGCATTTTAAAATATTTGTAAAATTACAACAAAATTTAAATGGATTTATTTTAAAATGAAAATACTAAATAAATAATCCTATTTAACTATTGCTGGTAGAAAAATGTGGAAAACCACACTTAGATACGATTTATATTCAAGAGTTATATCGCGTTTAATCAGTCGTAAGATGATGGTCTCTTTAGGTGGGGATGTAGGAGACGCGAGAAAAGGAAGTGTTTTTACAGTTTTGATTGCAATTTTTTATTTGTGCCAAAGTAAATAAAATATTGCTTTAGTACAAACATAAAGTTTAATGTTCTTCACATGGTGATATATCAAAAGTTGTTGAACATATGTCATGAACATAGCTGCATTAGATGACAAACTTTTTAAATGAAGAAAAAAAGTTGTCATTAAATTCCAGGACAACCTTGAAAAATATTCAAGAAAAGTCACTTAAGTGAAGAAAATTAATTATACATTCTATTGTGGTAATTTTTTTGCCATAAAAACGGCAAAAAAAACTGGCTTTTATCGCATCCCCTTTCATCCCACCGTAATGGCACGCCTTTAAAAAATAAATTAGACCCACACAGTAAAATCCTCATAGAAAAGAATAATGACAAGTAATACACCTACTAAAAACATACTAAATAAAATGGGAAATACTGATGATAAAAAAATGTTTTAATTATGTTTAAAAATATTTCTCAGCGTGAGGCTCATAGCAGTAGAGCCAGTCTATGGAATTCAAAAGATTCGCATGGCGTATAAGACGGAGCAAACAAATAACTCCCTCCGAACAATGATGATGTAGGGGCCAGAAGTTGTAACAAGAGGGTCTTTTGACTACTATTAGTAACACGTTCACTTAGTGGGATAGAGAAATTACACTCCCATAGAGATGAAAATACTGTAGCATGTCAACCAAGTGATATGACATTTACAAGCCGTAATCTGGACAAAATACTAACTGAAATAACGGAATCCAAAGAAGAGAAGTAAAACTGATATATTCTGCTAAAATACCATTTGTGTTCTACTTACATTAAGTGGATGTTCCCGGATACAATAACCATGCTTCAATACAGTATGCTGCCAACATGGCGGAAGCGAAAACGGGGCAGTTTCAAACAGACGTCTAAACCCTTGAACTCCAAGTTGAAGAAAGGCCTGACTGTCGTTGGTTCAATGCCACGAGCCCGAGCACTGCTGCCCAAGCGGACNCCCCCGGTTCCCCCCCCCCCCCCCCTTCCATTTTCTTATGCCCATATTTGGTCCGATAATCAGGATATAGAGTATATAACGGGTGACCTCTAGGTTCACAGGATTGTAGTTCATCATTTGATATCCTTGAAGGAGGAACCTCTGTTCCAACACCAAGAAGTAAAAGCTGACCCTGATGGTTGGGTCGTGGGTCTCACCACCTCGACTCCGAAGGAATCTTGTCTGATGTTTCAAGTATTCTACGAATATTGTCCAAGTCCTTCAGACTTGTTGATTTAGACCAGGTGACTAATGTTCTTTTATCTGTCCTTTTGACTTAATTTACTAAGTCGAGTCGACTATAATGTTGTCAAAGTCCTTCAGACTTAATTTATTCTGCGTGACTAATTTTGGCTTATCTGTCCTTTTGACTTAGTTTACTCAGTCGAGTCGACTATAATATTGTCCAAGTCCTTCAGACTTGTTGATTTAGTCCGAGTGACTAATTTTGATTTGGTGTCAACCCAACTTAATTTCTTTAGTCAGATAGTCTGACTATATGTTTTCCCTTCCCTATGTTCAAAATAGCTTCAATACAGGAGCTTGGAGCCCTTTAAGCTTCCTTGTCTCCGTAAGTTCATTATTCCGTTTTAAGTCCTTTTGACTTCACAATATCCTATGACGCCACGGACGTCAAGCTCACTTGTTCGAATTTTTGTATGGCTACAAGCAGATGGTCTAACGCCCTTATTTGAGGACCTAGTTGATTCAGTATCTCACGACATTTTTGTTGGTACCTCTTTTTCTGCGTTACTATTTTGGGGTGCGCAAAATGCGGAACATTGCTAGTTTTGTATAGTGGCCCGCACATAGTGTTTACATTCTTCCCTTGTTGGCACTTTTTTGGCCTAGTATTTAATGTTGGCATGTACTAGATTTAATTTATACCCCAGGGAGTGGATAATGGCATGAATGTACTATTGAGTGCTCTGGCAGTACCCACTGGGAAAGGACCGGCCATAGTACAATTTTGTGTGGACACCTGATTGTTAGCCATCTGCTAATGTAATTAAATGAAGGTCCTCTTAACAATTTATTATTTAGGATGTCTTTCATAATCTCAAGTCAAGCTAGCTAGCTTGATACAATACAGAGAGCAATAATTAGATTATGTGTATTAAAAGTTGTATTACCATGCAACTTACCGTGTCTTTTGATTGGAAATCTCACTACAAGAGAGGTTTCCATTTTCCCAGGAGACACTAGGGTAAATATACTTTCAAGTAGTCTTTTGAGATTGACTTGGCTGCCTTTCTTGATGCTTCTTGTATGAAAGACTCTCGTTGGACCCTTTTCTATGAATCTTTGAAGCGCCCAGTCGCCTCAGAATAATTGCCTACACATGTAGTTCATCATTCGGACCACCCAGACCACCAGGAACTAGGGGGCGTTTGTGGTGACCTTACACCAGTAGCAGGTAAAACAGAGTCCCGTGTTAGGCGCAGTGGTGTAACACGAGAAAATCTTGGGGTGTACCTCCGAGGAGGCCTCGTGGTAGGGTCCCGAAGAGGCCTTCTTAGAGTTAAGGGTGGTCAGAACTGTTATATTATTATTATTATTATTATTGTGGTTTAGAGGCCCATCGACACATCGAGGTCATTAGGGCCTTGAAATATATTTAAAACATAATAAAATCCCGATAGGGGAGAGATATAATCATTCACCACCTGAGACAATCCATAGGAGTGCTCAAATGGGCTCAAAGTACAATTGAGTGAAACACCTGCTAAAAAAAACCACAGGTGTATCACTCTAATAAAAAACAAAACAAACATATTAAAACAATATATTAGTTAAAAAGACAAAACTAACATGTTAAAATAATTATTTTATTAAAGTTTGTTAAAATGGATAAAACGACAAGACAAACACATTAAAGTATACTAAAATGTTAAAAAGGTCTCAATATGAGATAAAATCCAGATGAGCCACTTTATAAAAGTGACTCAAATGGCACTAAAAAGATTCGCCTGGCGTATAAAATGGAGTAAACAAATAACTCCTTCAGCGCTGTCGCGTAATAAAAAACGAAGGTCACCTTTAAAATCAAGGGCCAGGCGAATAGGGGCATATCTGCGACACTCCACCAAAATGTGGTGCACACTAAGGGGAGCATCGCAAAATTCACACACTGGAGGTGGATCCCCTCTGAGTAAAAATCCGTGGGTTAGAAATGTATGCCCGACGCGGAGTCTCGTCACGATGACCTCCTCTCTCCTAGACTTTCGTATAGAAGAGGGCCATCGCGACACACCGTCCCTGATGGACCGCAGCTTGTTCTGAGCAGGGGTCGAGACCCACTGCTCGTGCCAGGTGCGTAACACTCCACGCCGAACATAACCCTTAAGATCTAAAAACATGACACCCAGACTCGCCTCCGGAGGCAAGCTCGCTGCCTCCTTGGCTGCCTGGTCCGCCAGTTCATTCCCTGGAAGACCAGCGTGACCAGGAATCCAGCAAAAGGCGAGCCGGGTGCTTAATGAATCAATTTTTAAAATTTGTTCATGTATCATCTGCACGAGGGGATTCCAGGAATAAAGTGTGGACAATGCCAACAGAGCACTCATGGAATCCGTGCAGATGAGAACAGAACGGTGACTATTTCGATATATAAAACACAAAGATTTAAAAATGGCATACAATTCAGCCGTAAAAACACTGGTTTCTTTAGGTAAACCAAATTTAAAATTGGATCCTTCCACAACAAAAGCACATCCCACGGAGGCTCCAGATTTAGAGCCATCAGTGTAGATTCGCTCAAATCCGTGAAAGCGAGTGGAGAAGAACTGTTATAAACAGCTTTTCATGTGCCTTGTGGAAGGAGGGAGTGCATAGGTAGAATAAACCATGATTCGCCATAAGGAGACGCCGCCGCCCAACGAGGCCCTCCGCAGAATCTACGAGGAAGCGGGACTATCCCCTCCAGTCACCGAGAGGATCTTTGAGCTTGGCTGGAGGAGGACCCCGACTACGCAAACTGGCTGCTAGAGCAAGTAGACAACATGATAGCATACAACCCCCCGATCCGGTGGAAGAAATCATAAACCTAACAGCACCGCTGGAGTCACCACCAGATTTGGAACAGATCATCGAGGAGGACTTACCTGATGTGGATGAACTACATGCCTTGGTAAACGACGCATTCACCGCCATGCGCGAGCTTCCGGCTTCGGAAACAGATTCCCTGGCAAACCTCATCAAAGATCTCGGGATAGACATCGTGGACGACGAGGAGGACACCCCATCACCAGACAGCCCAGCAGTACTACAAGGACCACGAGACTCAGGGGACCTGACAGATGTCATGGACGAGCCCGGGGAAACGGACTGTTCTCCGTTCCCAGTCATCAAAGAACCCAGGGTGCCAGTGGTGTGGGAATCCGACGTCCCAAGAGCCACACCACTGGATAACTGCCGATATACATCTGTTGCGGTCAACCCTCTACGACCAGTCTCACTCCACGATAGGACCCTCTTCAAGAACCTGAGATATGGGGTCTCGTTGCCACGACCCTTCGAGGCCCCACACAAATTTCAACGGACAAGGACATCAAATATCATGGACGACATCATAAAAGATTGGACGAACAGTGGTCTCCTACTTCACGAGAGCTGCACAGACGCCTTTACCCTGTTCCTGATTCCCAAAAGGAACGGGGGAATAAGGCTGGGGACACACGAGCGTACAATGTACGTGCGTTGCAACATGCGTCGTGACGTGCGTTGTAGAATCATTATATTTCAAATGGAGCCCACACACTATCAACGCGCGCATCTCTTACCAAAAGATTAACGAACGTACATTTTATACCAACGCATTTACGCTACAACGCACGTCAATGACGTCATGGCATGTTAACGTGCGTTGAAGCAATACACTTGAGAACTAGTAGGAAGCCACACTTGCGTTAAATTAACGTACGTTAAACAAGTCCTTGAAGTAGTGATATTGTTTTTAATGGCTAACTTTGAGACTGAAATATTAATAAGTTAAGTAGAGAAAAGAGAATTGCTATGAAATACTGCAAATGAAGATCATAAGGACAAAAATAAGAAGCATTCAGCATGGGTTGAAGTGTGTTCATCTTTATTTGAGGATTTTTGACAAAGTCACAAACAGAGCAAAAATTAATAAGTACATTATAATTTAATATAGCATAAAAGTTTGATTTTTAAATTACATTTGCTGTATTTTTTAATTATCATTATTTATTATTTAATTATATATATTAAATTATTTCGTACTGCCATGGTAGTTCCACATCATTACTGCTTCAATAGTTAAAGCTTCACGGTAACGATTGTTAGTTCGGTTGACATTTGTGTTGTCATTGTCCTATCAGTCCTCATATCCACAAATGGTCAATGTATCATCAAACTTATACCCATCACGTTCGCGAACAAAGTTGTGGAGAACGTAACAACATTTAACAATGTCAACAGCAAAATCAACGTGTACATCAATGGGCCTATGAAATATTCTCCATGTATTTGCTAGTATGCCAAATGTACATTCTATGTACAGTCTAGCCCTTGCTAGTCTATAGTTGGAAACTTTCTTACTGCTTGGTAAGAGGGTACCGGAGTACGGTCTAAGCAAATGTGCTGACAATCCAAATGCTTCGTCTCCAATAAAAGCAAAAGGTCTATATAGATATTTCTATACCAGGTACTCGTGTCGGTGCAGGAATCATGAGAGTTTTTTGATCGATTTGTTTCCAAAGTGATGAATTCCTGAATATAGTGGAGTCTGCATCCTTACCAAGTGAGATCACGTCTACATAAGTGAAACTGTAATTGGAATCAGCAACAGCCAACAATACCACAGAAAAAGAATGTTTATAGTTCATCTATAGTGAGCCACTTCTTGCAGGCTTAACAACTCTTATGTGTCTACCATCGACTGCTCCTAAGCAGTTGGGAAAATTAGCTCTAACTTGAAACCCTCCTGCTACATTTTCCCAGTTGTTTTCATTAGGTGTAGGTATACATTTCTCTTTCATTACTTCCCAAATATGCCTGCACATAGTCCGAACTATTTTACTTGCAGTAGATCCACCAATTCTGTAACTGTAGTGTATGTCTTTAAAACTGCATCCACTGGCAAGATATCTGAAACAAAAATTATTGTTGCATTGCAAGATGTCATGTCAAAGTGGAGAACAATAAGAGATAACTATGTAAGAAATCTCAAAAAGAAATCACTATACTACAAGTCAAGTACCGGCGCCAAGAAAGTGAAAAGCTATGTATACGGGGAGCAATTATCATTTCTGAAAAAAAGCATGGATCTACGGGCTACAACTAGTAGTATTGAAAATGAAAATGAAAATCTAGACAATGACGAAGCAGCTAATGAACAACCCAATAACACGGAACCAGACAGTATTGATTTAAGCCTTCACACAGCCACTCCATCCACATCAAATAAGTCAGCTCCAAAAAAACGTACACCAAGTGACATAAAAGATAAATTGCTAGAATTTATGCAATCCCACAAGCCAAGAAAGAACACACCAAAGAAGATGAAGATCTTGCCTTTTTTTACTCGATTCTTCCTACAGTCAGGGGCCTTGATCCTGACCAAAAATTTACCTTTAGATTTCAAACAATGCAGTTTCTTCAGAATTAAAAAAAAGTAATACCAGAGAAGCACGCTTACCTCAAAGCGAATGTAATACGACTTATTCCCCAGATCTATCATCAGCTTCAGCGAGTTCATATTTTTGTCATTTTTCGCCACAAGATGAGTTCTTTTAACTATTGACCCTAAGGGCTTATTATTTACCAATATGTATTTTCCCCCCTTGTGTCATTATTTTTGTTTAATAAAGTACTTACCTTAATGTTATTACCAGAATCTCTTCAGGTGATATTGAACTCCTCATATTTATATCTTGATGTCTTATGTGATCTTTTAAACATAATAACAGTTCATCAAATGAGCTTAGAGACATTCTGAGATAGTTAATTTTTTTTATCAGGATCTGCTTTAAGACGCGCATATTAAGTATAATACTGGCCATAAAGATATCGTTCACTATTTATAGGATGAACCCACAACCACCTCTCTTTGCGTTTTCTTTTTAAATATTTATCTACCATATAAACAAACTGTACAATTTCCCTGGCGTCCATCTTACCTTCACGAATCTTTCAAATGCTGACGCTCGTGTGTTGTCCAAACAACGTGCGTTAAAATATACGCAAGTTACAACGCGCGTACACAATACGCTCGTGTGTTCCCAGCCTAAGGGTCATTCACGACTTCTCCCCGTGGACCGAGTACATCAACACTCCGGAGTTCAGCCTCCTGTCCACGGGCAGCTCTCCAGACGATCCCGGCACGCCACTTCACCATCCTTTTACCCCACCTGCCACTGACCCCAGAATTCCGGAAGTTCGCTAGAGTTTAATACAAGGGAGTCAAATAGTGCTTCACAAGACTCCCAATGGGCCACGCTTTGGCCCCCTTCAGACTCCAGCGGACAATGGAAGAGGCAGTTAACGCTATTCAAGATTAGCTGCCGGGGGTCTCCGGGATCGTCTACCTGGACGACCTGCTGTTTCACGTCGAGACTACCGACATACTTCTCGCCGTACCAGTGATGCTAGCGGAGATGGGACTTCAACTGAACCGGGAAAAGCCCGTTCTTACTCCCACTCAAGACATCGAGTACCTGGGCTTCCGAGTGCACACATCCTCAAAGACGCAACACATAACAACAGCAGCCTCAAGAAAAACGCAGCAGCTCTGTCACCAGTTCCCCCAACTCTTGCCAAAGGACAGAACAAGAATCGCAGGATACATCAGCTGGCTGGGCTATAACTTACGTTGGCCACCACGCCACCTCACAGATATTCCGCGGCTCGGGGACCTGGGCTACGAGGCTCCTACAGAATGAACCTTGGACAGTGTGCACTTGGGGGCCCAGCGCAAGGGAGGTGGTAACGGTATTCTCCGATGCCACACCAAACACCATCTCCGGCTACTGCCCAGATCCTCCATCCTACTGGGCAGGCTTCATCAGGCAGCGGTTCAAGATCAACGATCAACGTACAGGTACAGCTCTAATGTCAGATGCTCCCATGACTAATGCCATATCCCAATATTCTACCTGTATGTAGTTTAGTGCTACTTACACACTACTGACCTCTCATCGTGTCTTCATCCAATTCCGTATGACTATTAAATCTCAGACACAGCGTTACCACATCACTCCTCTCTAACTTTAATGTCGTTTTTCTCATATAGTATGGGAAGAGTGGATTTTTTTTTTTTTGCAAAGAGCATTTTCTACCCATCTAATCATGTGGCACTATTCGTGTCCGCGAAATACTACTCATCCTGTATATGCCTGTATTCGTTAAGGTATGTGAGGAGTGCCATCACGCGATTTTCTTTTTAAAAATACTAATTTCACTGCCCCGCTGCTTCACTCTTTAAAGAATAGAATGAAATACATGTTTCAAAGATTGAACCATTTTATCTCTCGAAAATTGGAAGCAAGTCTTGGACCTCATCAATGTTTTAGGAAGGGTCGTTATTTTCTTAGTATATTCCAATATCGGTGTTGGCTAGTGCAAAGAGATTTTTGTGCATGGAAATAAATTGATCATAACTGACGTGATTTGTTTGCGTGTGGTGTTAATTCGGTAATGAGTGATGTGATATACTTGCACGAGATCAAGAGTTAGATGTGGGTGGCGTGATATACTTGTGTGGTGACGAGTTAGATGTGGGTGGCGTGACATACTTGTGTGGTGACGAGTTAGATGTGGGTGGCGTGACATACTTGTGTGGTCATGAGTTAGATGTGGGTGGCGTGACATACTTGTGTGGTCATGAGTTAGATGTGGGTGGCGTGACATACTTGTGTGGTCATGAGTTAGATGTGGGTGGCGTGACATACTTGTGTGGTCATGAGTTAGATGTGGGTGGCGTGACATACTTGTGTGGTCATGAGTTAGATGTGGGTGGCGTGACATACTTGTGTGGTCATGAGTTAGATGTGGGTGGCGTGACATACTTGTGTGGTCATGAGTTAGATGTGGGTGGCGTGACATACTTGTGTGGTCATGAGTTAGATGTGGGTGGCGTGACATACTTGTGTGGTCATGAGTTAGATGTGGGTGGCGTGACATACTTGTGTGGTCATGAGTTAGATGTGGGTGGCGTGACATACTTGTGTGGTCATGAGTTAGATGTGGGTGGCGTGACATACTTGTGTGGTCATGAGTTAGATGTGGGTGGCGTGACATACTTGTGTGGTCATGAGTTAGATGTGGGTGGCGTGACATACTTGTGTGGTCATGAGTTAGATGTGGGTGGCGTGACATACTTGTGTGGTCATGAGTTAGATGTGGGTGGCGTGACATACTTGTGTGGTGTATGGCCATTGGACCTCCTCATAAGGAAGAAAGCTGTGGCGTACTGGCTAAAAAAGAGAAACTTGGAGAAGGTGAGACTCCTCACCACACACGATGTGAGAACTTTTGGAGAGGCGGAAATAGTCCTGTTGGAGGAGTGGCAGAGACGTTGGGAGAGAAGTGGGACAGGTAGGAGGACTTATCAATTTTTCCCAAATGTGGTTGAGAGACTAGAGAATAAGCACCTCCAGCCATCTCGGGGTCTTGTCCACTTCATCACGGGGAAGGGACCGTACCCGGCATCTCTAAGGAAGCTGGGATTAATAGAGTCGGGGAATTGTCAATGTGGTGAGGAGGGAACCCCTGAACATGTGGTGCTTGAGTGTGTCATTACACTAGAAGCAAGAAGGAACTACCAGAGAGAGATCCAGGGAAGATTAGTAGGCGAAGTACTGAGGGACCCAATCTATTGGAAATTCTTAGACCAGATTGCACTGGAAGCGTCAGATAGAGCAAAGACAGCCTACATAGACAGACTTAAAGAGGCACAGGGACGAATAAGACGGGACGTTGACACTGACAATGACGAAGAAGATGACAGCGACACGGAGGGCGGGACTGACACGGACACTAGTGCGGTCTCAGCGGGGAGTGAGTAGGGAAAAAAGGATTGTTAAAAGGGGATAAGCTGTAACAATCCTTGCCGGGGAAAAAAAATGTGTATGTGCTGGGAGGAGCAAGCGCGAGCCCTGGGAACTGGATTCCAGTACGACTGAGTGTCTGAAGGAACACGGGGGATGCCCTTGAGATCCAGAAGACAGTTTTCCAGTCGTATGAACAAAAGTTAGTGGAATGATTATGAACTCTGAGGGGTTCCCTGCACCGTATGACCCACCACCTTGGAAACAAGAGAGGTGGGTTATGGTTGATGGGCCCTCAGAGTCAAGATGGAGAAAGGCGGCTGCCCTGCAGCCCTCTGGGTGATGGTGTTCCCCGGCAGTAATGGGAATAGAATAGTTTAGTAATTTAGCTTAGCTTAGTTAGTAGTTAATATAGATAATTAGGGACGGGGGAACTAGATAGGGGGTAGATTAGGAAATTCAGCTGCCAAGGGTAGAAAGTAGGCGGGGCACCAACTCTGATAGGGCGCCTCCCCAGGTGGTTATTATGGGGATGCCCACCTCTGCTGAGCGCTTGGCGGACTCGGGAGTGAAATCCCGGGCATTGTGAAGGGCCTAGCGGGGGAGGGTACCGGGGGCGTAATATACCCGGGGTGGATCAAATTGAGCTAAGGGTAGTTGAATTTCATTTAAGTTAAGAGCCAAAATATGTGTTGTAATGTTAAAAAGGAAATTCATATTAAAATTGTGTAAATTAAGTAAAAGTTGTGGAAAAAAACGGCCTGGATTTAAAGATTGTAAGATACCGGGCCTGTAAACACTGAATAAATAAAAAAAAAAACTTGTGTGGTCATGAGTTAGATATAGGTGGCGTCAAGTACTTGCACGAGGTCATACGCTAGTCGTGAGTAGTTTTATCTGCATGAATGGGATCGTAAGCTAAGCTTGAGTGGTTGGATCTACATACAAATTATAGTTAGCTGAGCTGCTTTTGAGCGATCGTGTTTTGAATTGTGTGATTATAAGTTGTTGGGAATGGGGTGAAATGCTAAATTTAGCGGGTTATTTTTTATTGTATCGAAAATTAGCAAACATACTTTGTGACAGAACTAGCCTTACCAGATATAATTTTAAGATTTTGAATGTAAATTTAAGAACAAATGTTATGGTTAAGATATGAGTAATACTATATTGAGTAGTGGCCACACATAAGGTCAAAATTAATATTGTAGAATCATGTGTTTGGAAATTAAGGTAAGGGAACAGAAAGCTATATCCATCCCAGAGTTCAATAAACGCACACAATAATTGAACGATAAGTCAAGTATGCACTGGAACTGTAGGTATTAAATAGACCAGCTATTTGCTTCATATCGTTGCCAACTTCACCACAATGAATGACCAACAACCAGGTAGTTGGGTGGGGTTTAACCCTTTCTCTCACCCCCAACCAACACCCCTGCTCTCGCTTCTCCACCCCTTTATATTGAGAAACTAGGTCATGTGACGACGCCACCACCCCGCTATTTGTGGATGCTATCTCAACTATGTTATGAATGTTTCCCCATCGCACTCAGGCAAACTGTTTGATACAATTTTAACACACATGGCTCGTCGATGCTTTAAAATTACGTTTTATCTTATATAATAAAACAGTGGCGTTGCGGGAAATAAGGAGAAATTGTGTGCTATAGCTGTACTCACCAATCTTGATAATGGAGAGTACATTTTATAACGGACTTTTAAATGCGTCAGAACTGCTGAGCGAGTGAACATGGGCGCGTCACAGAAGCTAAAATATATATAACGTGTTTTATTATCGAGGGCCTGAGTTATCGACGGACGTCAAAGCAACTAAAATAAAGAGAACAATTAGTGTTTTAATGATGATCCATTTAACACACACACACACACACATACATAACATATATTTATGTGTCAGAGCGGCTGAAATAAATAAAACGTGTTTTAATGATGGTGCAATTAACATATCACATCCCCGCAAGAAAGGTGACACGAATCGAAATTTTTCGAATTCCGTATTATGTGTGGATTGTGTTCTAAGTACATCATCCTTCAATCAGGAAAGGTGCCACAATTTAAATTTTTCTCGCGTGAGTACGCTAGTGTCACTATAGCCAACCCCCCCAAAAAAGCTCTATCATGAACCAAGGACTGTGCCATAGTTCAGTTGTGACCCAACGGCCAATGAGTGACGTGATTTCGTTAAGTAAACGTGACAAATCTTGTGTTATGTCGTTTTTCGTGTAATATCTTGTGTCGTTTAGAACTCCAGATGTAGTAGAAAATCGTCATATTTAAGTTTATGACAGTGTTTCTGTATTAGGTACGTAAATTAAAAGCATTTATTTTGTGCTATATCAGTTTTCTTGTCACAATATTTTACTTGTTTCTTTTACATTTTGAGTTGTGACAGTTTTCCTATTATTTTATATAAATGTGTGAGAGTAGGCATTTTTTACTTATTAGTCAAGCTAAAATAAAGTTTCAATTAATTTAAAGATCGAGTTTTTTCAAGTTCAAGTAATAAAAAAAATACTTATTCTAAAAATGTTTCAAGTTGAAATTTAGTTATGTATTCATAAATAAACCAAAAGCTTAAACATACATATTTGTAAAATTGAACACTTTTTTTGTAAAAAATTTTTTTTAAATAATGATCGAATTAATTAGGATTATTAAATAATTATTGTAATGTATTTGAAAGAGACACATATTTTTTAATCAGACCTAAAGAAATAATGAGGGATATTTCTGCTTTTTAATAATGATATATTAAAATTAAACAGGATTAATTAATTTTGGACCTCTTGAGAAAATTATTATTATTAGTATTAGTATTTAGAGGCTCATTACACAATAAGAACATTAATACCTTAACAAAATTAGAGTACATAGTAAAATCTCCATAGGAGAGAGTAATATTATTCACCTGTTTCTATAAAAAGGTGAAAACACAATATACAAATACGAATATAAAAAGAATAGGTCTCAAGATGCGAGAATACCCATTTGAGACACTCCATAGTAATGCTCAAATGGGTTCGTAGTACTAATTGAGTGAAACACCTGCTTAAAAAAACCACAGGTGTATCATCGCTCAAATAAAAAGACAAAACATATTATTATAGTCTATAGGCCTATCGACACAGTGATGTCATTAAGGCCTTGAACCATATAAAAAAGATAAAAGAAGGCCATTGCGACACACCGTCCCTGATGGACCGCAGCTTGTTCTGAGCAGGGGTCGAGACCCACTGCTCGTGCCAGGTGCGTAAGACTCCACGCCGAACATAACCCTTTAGATCTAAAAACAGGACACCCAGACTCGCCTCAGGAAACAGATGGACCGCACCCTTGGCTGCCTGGTCCACCAGTTCATTTCAAGAAAAACCAGCATGATCAGGGATCCTGCAGTGTTTTGTGTTCCTAGTGTTTAATAAATCATTCTTTAAAATGTGTTTGTGTATCATCTTCCCGAGGGGATTCCAGGAGTACAAAGTGGACAATGCCAACAGAGCACTCATGGAGTCCGTGCAGATGAGAACAGAACTGTGACAATTTGGATAAATAAAACACAAAGATTTAAAAATGGCGTATAGTTCTGCCGTAAAAACCAAACCAAATTTAAAATAATTTCCTTCCACAACAATGGCGCCTCCCAAAGAGGCCCCACACTTTGAATCATTCGTGTAGATACGCTGAAAGCGAGTGGAGAGGAACTCGGTAAAGGTCTTCTCGTATATAGCATTTGTAGTGGTCGCTTTGGGAAACTTGGCAAGATCAAAATGGCATTTTGGAAGGCGTGTCTTCCAGGGAGGTACTTGACCTGGAGATATGGGGATAGCCTTTGGAAGGACTATTCCACACGTGTCAAAAACCGATAGCATCCTGATCCCAAACCAGCCTTGCACTATGTCATTTGGTTTCATACAAAACACGATTGGGGTGATGGAACACATAATGGTAAGCAACATGCTTTAGCATGCAATGCAGTTTCGACACGTGAGATAGCAGAAAATAGGACCGCCGGTAAGAAAGAGGGGGCTCACCGGCGTCAGCATAGATGAATACGACTGGACTCGTACGAAAGGCACCAGAATCCAGTCTAATACCAGCATGGTGGACACTATCTAGCATCTTTAACGCCGAGGGTCTAGCTGAGCCATAAACAAAACTGCCGTAATCAAGTTTAGATCTGACCAGGGCCCTATACAGGCGCATCAAGGTTGCCCTATCAGCACTTTGAGCCTTACACGTATTAATCTCAATATAGCAAACAACATAACTTAAGAAAAAGAGCTGGCAAATTTTTTTCTTACTATGAAACGACTTTTCCGGAGAAAGCTGAAAACCAAAATGCAACACTTTTTTTCAGTACAAAGTTTATTTATTGTCTTTCTACCTGTTCAAGTTATAGGCATATACGATAACTACTATAATGAGGTAGGGCTGAAGAAGGAAGCATTTTAGAGGTAATCTACTGGCAGTCACGTGGAAGGAGAGTGGGAAACCACGTGAGGAAAAACACCTTCAGTAGACCCGACCGGAATTCTAACCCCGATCTCCCCGTCATCAACAGTCTTGTCCAACTCGAGAGTAACGTCTTAGAGACTATTCGGTCACTGAAGCGGGTCAGTTTCTTACTTAATGTCCGGGCTATCCGCATATTTATACTAATAGCTAGGGGATTAGGAAGGTGGAATTGAATTGTTTACTCAAAGCCCCTACAAGTAGTCACATTGTTTTATGATAACGGTCTATTTTTAATTAATTTTTTTTACCTATCACCACGTCTTACTTCCCGTTCGGGTTAGACGCTTAAGTAGGAATTGGTAAGGTTGAGTATAAATTAAGTGAACCCGCATTTGCGTGGAGGGAGCGTGGAAAACCATTTAGGAAAAACCAACCCAGTTCCCTCGAGCGAAATTCTAACTTCAATCTCCCCATCTTCGACAGTTTGGTTCAACACAAGAATAGTGCGTTAGCCAATTACGCCACCGAGGCGGGTAACGTTATATTAATTGACTGGCTTTCCGTTATTGGGGAGGTCAAAGTTCTAATCTCAGTTGGCTGCTTTAATTCCTTTTTCACATGTTATTTATCACTTTGGTTTTCACACCTCTTCTCCCCAATAAAGTGAGTTCATTTTTTCTATCTATCCTCCTCACACTTATACAATTGGTTGAACCATTTTTGCATGCATTAAAAAAATGTGTATACTAAAATTGAATAAATGCATAAACACATTATATATTTAAAATCGTATATTCAAGACTATACGCAGAGTTGTGGATTCTCTTTGGGAAAAAATGTGTCAAAATTAAATTTTATAAAGAATGTTCAGAAAATACTCCAGCCTGCTATAAGTTGGCAGCTATGTGTGGTGATTTATATTGTCGAACCACAGCAGAGGTGTGGCTAAAATACTCATCCTGTGGAAACTGGTGAAATAATATTCAAGGATAATATACCAGGTTACAATAACACTGTATTTATGATATCTGTCGTGGTAACAAAACCAAATTAGCTGATTATATTTTAGGCATTTCTTCTTTAAAATATTGTATATTTTGTGTTTAAGGATTACGCTCAGAATTAGTGTAATTATTACATGTTTATTTATACGAAGATGATTATTATTATTAATAATAATAGTATGTATCAACAAATTTATAATTCGAAGAACTGTATAATTATTTCTCAGAAAAAATATGGTCATTTGTGCGCCTACTTACCTAAATTGAGTTTTTTAATTATTAAAAATATTTTTTCCTTTTATATGTAACCATTATAAAAGCCAACTTTTATCTATCTGACAGAAAAACAACACATATATATTTACACTGAATAACTCTCCCAGGAGGAGCTGATCAAATTTTCAAAAATAAAATAGTAAATTGAAAATAATATTAAAGTGGAATGATGTTCAAGTCGTAGCCTACTTCAAAGGATATGCATGTAAAGAAAAAATCTGTTTGAAAAGTACATTTATTTATTTCCCTCTCAAAAGGAATGTTTGAAGAGTGGTGCAAACATCTCAGAACCCGCTAAACATGATTCTATCAGAACGTCAAAAGGAAGAGTAAGAACATTTCAAGGCAAGGAAGATGAAACGGCGGAGGAGTAAGAGGAGGATGTTTGTTAAAACGGAAGAAGAAAGGCGTTACCTCTGGCGGAGCAATTAAAAGCCAGTGGCCGTGTTTCTGTTCCTTACAAAGAAGGAACGGAAACCACGGATTTGCAACGCTCCGTTCGTAGGTTAGCGGAACTGCCTCTCTCCGGTAGAGTTATGAATGTCTAGCTCAGTTTTGGTGTTTTGTTTTCTTTTGAAAGGGGAAAAGGGCATCTTAGAAACAATTGTAGAGGTGTGAAGCGAGGCTATTCACACTTGAAAATGTGATATCAATTAACTTTACAACACGACTAAAACTAAAAGGTATTAACATTAAACAACAATAATAATAATAAATTCAAAATAAATTAAAGGGACGCCAACACATAAAAGTCATTAGCACCTTAAGATTTTTTTTTTCATAGTAAAGTCTTCTAAAGGAGAGCAAGAAATAATACACCTAATCCAAACAGCAGGTGTGTACACTATAATATGAGATACTCCATAGGAGTTAAACTCAAATATATTATTAACTAGCCCCCTTCCCCGTAAGAAAAATATCGTAAAGAATCCTGTAAAACAAGCTTCAAATCATCCATCATGTCAATATAAAAACAAAATTTTTTTGCTTATTTTTTTTTGAAAATACAGTCCTACCATCACTGAATAGCCTCCTCCCTCTTTTTATTCTCCCTCCTATTTTCATCTCATATCTCATTCCTCTTTCCTCACCCCTACCCCTACCCCCTCACCAACCCCACTTTCCCTTCAACAACTTTTTTTCCCCCCAACGACTATATAATATACTATCGACATTTTTATGAGGAATACATTAATTTTTCAAAATAAAATATAGCCTATGTTACTCGCTGATAATGTAGCTTTATATTGGTGAAATAATTATTAAAATCGGTCCAGTAGTTTTTGAGTTTATCCATTACAAAAAAAAAAATCCTCTTTATAATATTAGTATATATATAGATATATGGGACTAACATGTATCTCCACCACATACCAAAGGCAACGGGTAAAGACTTGCAACGGATAGCAGGATACGTGGCCTGGATGGGCCATAATCTGCTACCAGACTGTTGAAACTACACAAATGGACTTGGTGGGTGCTCACAGATCCCTGGAACCGGTAACAATATCCAGAGGCCCTGGTAATAAACTTAGCCGAAAAGATAGGTGGCATAATGGGCTTATGCTGGATTAATCGAGAAATTATACCTCCAGCGATTCGCAGTTGCGTGGATAAAACTTCAGTATTTCATGGACTACTTCCATGGAGAGTAGTAGTTTTCAATAACCGGGATCTATGCAGGCTTAATTTATGGGTTATGGACATGTAACCCACCCCCTTATTATTACCCAATAATCAAAGTCAAGTTGGTCACAAGAGAGTTTATGGAACATGCGGGATTAGCACTCGCCGCAGTCTACCCAGAGATCTTCCACAAGCAGCCCAGACAACTTTAGCCCACACCACCACCTCTACAGACGGTCTTCAGATACATTCCATCGAGAGGCGGTGGTGTCGCGGCGGGTCAACAAGGCGTGGCAGAGGCCGACGACAGTGAGACGGCTAGATAAATACATGTGGTACCCTAATCAATAAAGTGAATTATGCCAAATTCCTGGCTCTTCTTCCCTAATCCCTTTCTCCCTGATCCTCAGAAACCTTGAAGACCTCCTTGCTCTGGTACTCTGTCCCGGTAGACGATCTGCACCGGAGTAGGGACAGACTGTCTCCTCTTTCTGCTGCAATTACTAGACAATCCTTTCGTGAGGGTTATGTACAGAAGGTTCACCCAGTAGATGAGGATCTTCTGGATTTCTCTAGGTAGATTAAGATTGTAACGTTGATTGACATCAACATTACAAGCATGAAGGATATACTGGCGAATGAACACTATTTCAACAACACCGAAGAATAAACAA
>CABFVZ010002337.1:81844-125136 GCA_902151445.1 Timema monikensis | reverse complement strand
AGACACATGGTCTCCCACAACATTGTATGGGTCCACGAGAGGTTTGGGCACATAATATAAATAACTACTTATCAGTGCGGTAGAAAATTGAAATATATCATGCTTCTTAAGGGACCAATCCAAACAATTATAAAAGTGTGAACTTTTTAACTTTTAAGTGGAGCCCCGGGAAATAGGGTAGAGAGATTAAAAACAGAAAAAAAAAACTTTTATAGGTGTGTTAAAAGAATTAAACTTGGCAGGTAAAAGTACATTTCCAAATAACCAAATAAGTCTTAAAATTTGAAATTTCTAAGTGGGAGTTAGAGAAATGAGGGAAGGGCCGGCGATGGGGCTTCACATTTCTAAAAATGAAAGAATAAACTACTTCTCACAGTATTATATGATTGAAATTTGCAAGGCCATGCGATAGATTTTCTAAGTACGATGCAAGTCTTCGAAATGCCACCCCTTTAATGTTTTTTTCTTTAAAATAACCTTCAATTGTGATTTTTTTAAACTGCACAAAATGTACGAATACTATTTTTATTTTGAAAATATAAACTACTTTAAAATAATGATATCAACTACAACAATCTACTACAGTTTTACCCTTCTAACTTCTAATTCGTTAATTAGGGATGTGTAGTCTAGAGTGGCAGCCAATGTAGATTCAATAGAAATTAATGACAAATTTCTAAGTTTTGTTTGGATTATTAAACTTCTTAAGTAGTGTGCCACACACTGCCATAATTAAATGTCTAGAAGCACATAAGATATCGGAGAACTGATTGATTATATCAATCTGATGTACAAGGATATGGAGACAGAATTGAAAGACGAGGAAGAGATCAAAGTACCAATAGAGAGAGGTTTGAAACAGGGCGACTCCCTGTCTCCCCTACTGTTCAATCTGGTGCTAGATATACTGACCAACCAGCTGGAGGTTTCTAGGAGTCAGGGTGGGTAATCAATACCAACTTGTCAGTACTAACCTTTGCAGACGATATCATGATCATGTTCGAGGACAAAAACCAGATCCGAGAAATACTTAGATGGACTGAGGGGTTTCTTAACAAGTTACACATGAACCTGTTGGCCGAAAAGTGTAAAAGCCTAAGAATCTTGACCAAAAACAAAACTTGGGCAATGGTTGATCTCATTATTACAATAGGAGATACAGTGTTGCAAAGCATGAACCCAGATGAAGCGATTGATTATTTACACGCTAAGATATCAGTTGGTGCAGTGAGGACATCCACCCATGATGGTTATCTTTTGGAGTGTGTTAAGAAAGTAAGTCATCTTAAGCTCAAACCTCATCAAAAACTTAACTTGATATTGACTTTTAACATCCCCAAATTTCTTTATTCCTTAACGATCAATGAAGTAAATAAAACTACTCTAATTGCGATTGATGATAAAATTCACCAGGTGGTTTAGGGAATATTTAATCTGCCTGCTTGCACCTCATAAGGAGTGATTTACACAAGAAAGCGAGATGGTGGCTTCGGATTAGTGGCTTCGGATTACCAAAGATCAATTAATAATGTTAGACCAAGTAATCCATGTTGCAGATGTTCTGTTTGAGCAAATTTTGAGGATTTCATAACCTACCCAGTGTCTTTCTCATTTATTTCCCTTTACTGTTAAATTTGAAGCTCATCTCTTACATTTTGTGATTCATGTATTGCAAAAACTATTTCGCTGAAGTAAATAACTAACACATGGGTCATAAATATTGAGAGTTAAATTATATATTAATGACATCAGATAAAAATATTTTTGAAAAACATTTGAAATGCTTAGTAAGGAATGTTTAAGAATATTAAGAAAAATAAAATTCATTTTTAAGTTAATTTAAGTTGGACAAGTTGAACTAGAGCAACTTGAAAGAAACATAAATATAATATATATGCACAATATTTATAAGATATTTGCAAAAGATTTGGTAATAATTACAAGTTATGATACATTTTAATTATGAATATGTTGAAATTGTAACAAACATCTAAAAATTAGGTACATTTGAGTCATATACACTTAAAACTATTTTAAAATATACCAAATTTTTAGATGTTTGTTACCATTTCAACATATTCATAATTAAAATGTATCATAACTTGTAATTAATATCACCAAATCTTTTAAATATTGAGAATATATATTATATTTATATTACACAAATATGTTTCTTTCACGTCAATTTAGTACAACTTGTCCAACTTAAATTAACTTAAAATTGAATTTTATCTTTCTTAATATTAGATTAAAAAAAATATGTTAGTTCCACTATTAATGTAGATTGCTTACCAATAATGTTTGTTGATAATTGCTTTCACTTTGGAGTGCGGAAAGCTGTTGAAGTTGGTGGCTCCCACTATAGTATAGGCACCCATGTCTTTAAACATGATCCACTCTCCAATGTTCATAGTTGGCAAATTGATATTCTTCACAACTAGATCCATGGAGTCACAAGTTGGGCCCCAGATGGATGAAGAAGTCAACTTTCCACCAATGCTCTAGACATTGATAAGACAACATTAATCATTATCACTATTAAAGCTACATACATACATACATACATACATACATACATGAAAGGTTCTAAAGTCATATGAGGAATAAATACAAGGAACAAACCCAACATGGCTTTCACAATGAAAAGACGAAAAGAGTTCAGACTTTACAATTCTGCTACTAAGACAAGGTGGTTATGTCTGCCTCATAAATAAAATTTATAGATACCATCCCAATGAATGTGGAGAAGAGCAATGCAATAAAGGTGGATAGAAACTCAAAGTCTTTAAAGGAAGTGATGATTAATGGAAATTGGTATTTAAAAAGATGAAATATTTCTCTTATCTAGGAAGTAAGATTACCACAAACAATAAGATTCATGAGGAAATTGGACAAAGGACATGGAAGGAAGAGTGGACAATTATATCACATGGTTTACGATAAACATTGGTGATGGAATGTAGGAAAAGCGACCAAATCATAGTTACATAAGGCGTATTATCAACCAATATCGACGTGGCTCTGAAACCTGGATATGGACAAGAAAAGATGTATATAAATTGCAGGCTGCAGAAATGAGGTTTCTTAGAGGTAATGAACACGTTATAAGGAGAAATAAGATCAAGTAACAAAAAATTAGGGATAGCCTAAGGGTTATACCATTAGAAGAGATGCTGAATAGGAAAAGGTTGCAGTGGTTAGGGCGTGTGATGAGAATGGAGGATAAAATACCTATGAAAGTTCTACAGAGTAAGGATAAAGTTAAAAGGCCTATAGAAGACCAGGTGGATGAACCAAGCATAGGACATGAAAGCAAAAGGAGTGGAATAAAGACACGTGGCAGAAGGAAAAGCTTTGAGAGACTGACAGGAATGAAGAGGTTGTGCCAGACGACCCACAAAGGCAGAAATGCCAAATGATGATGATGAGATACCATCCAATCCTTTGATATAGGTTTCATTACCACAGGGCTGATTGTATTTAAAAGTGGTTAAAGACAACCAGCACACTTACCTAAATAATGCTGAAGCAGTAATTATTAAGACAACAAACTTGGTTATGATGGACTGAAAGAAATTCAACACAAACTGCCTTATATTTAAAGCCATTTATTATAATTACTTTTACAAATTAAGGCTAAACTGGAGTAGATATTAAAGTATAACCTTAGAATATAAAAAATGTTTTTTTAATTTTAAATTGAACAAAATATTACTACAGGGCATTAGGAACTCGAAAGCTCATTGAGGCACTTACAAAAGTATACCACCTAGCCCTATCTTGATCTAATTTTATCCAGTCCACCTCTTCACGCATTATTTCTTTCAAGTCCATTATAATGATATCCTCCTATCTGCGTCTAGGTATTCCCAATGATCTCTCCAGTTAATATTCTGGACAAGGTTCTAACTTCTTCCATTCGCGCTGCACGTACTGCCCTCCATAATATACAAGATTTGATTATTCAAATAATGTTGTGTGATGAGTACAGAATATGGTTCTCATCATTACGTAACTTCATCTACTCCCCGATACCTTTAACCCTTTTTGCATCAAAAATATTCTTAACTACCTTGTTTTCGAAGACCCTAAATTTCTTTTTATCATGTAAGGTAAGAGACTACATTTCAAACCCATAGAAAAGAATGGTAAAACTATTGTTTTGTATATTCTTAGTATTACATTCCTTGACAGCAAGCAAGAGGTTAACAGCTTACTGACCAAATAAAAGCTTGCATTTCCTGATTGTTTCATTTTCCTAATTTCCACTTTAATATTTATTTTGGTAGATAAAATTGTTCTTAAATATTTAAACTCGTTAAACTTGTCAAATGATATGTTGTTCGCAATAATCTATAAATTATTGTCTTCGATCTGTGCTCTCTATGTGGTCATATACATTGGCTCCATAGTGTTTGTTCACTTCTAAACCTATTTTGTTACTAAACTATTGTAAAAATTTCTGCATTTCTTACATGAGCTTCTTTACTATTACCTAAAAAGGAAACAATCTGCATATCCTAATAGCTGCATTGTACCATTTAATGTAAACCCTTCCCCACCCTCTTGCATTACCCTAATAGTTTACTTTAAGGCTAAATTAAAAAGTAGGTAATGGGAAAAGTGCATGTGCTTGTTTAAATCCATTAGGTGTTAGAAAGTATCTGATAAATTACATTCCACACGCTTTCGTTAAACATACCTCTAATAGATTAACAAGTTTTTTTGGGTATCTCCAATCTAACTAAAATCTTATATAATTTATTTCTTTTAACTGAATCATGGCCTTTTTAAAATCTCTGTATAATTGACGAGCCGTCATGTTGCATTCCACTTTTGCTGAGCAGTAAAAATTTTATCAGCTGTTTAACTATTTTGTTGAAATAAACACAGATGATCACAAATTATGTCCAATGCATATGCAGTCAATCTATGAAATTGTGTAGCATGTTGGTAGTAGTGGGATACCTCTATAGTCATTACACTCTGTTTTAACCCCCTTTTTGAAAATGGTTATTATATATTCCCTCCACTTAGAACATAGAGGTTTATGAATTTCTAATATTAACATTTCACCACCTCCCTTTCTTAACTCTGCAGAAATTTAATCTAACCTGGAGCTTTAGGATTCTCTAACTTCTTAATAGTTTCTTTGACTCCACTAATACTTGGCTCTGGACTAATGGTTCAATAGTATGGATTTCGATAATCTCACCCAATTTGGATCCTTAATGAACATTCAAAATATGACTGAAGTGGTTGATCTATCTACTCAAAGCTTTGCTCGTGTTTGCCATCAGATTGTCATTCTCATCTTTCACTAAATTGGCCCTAACCTGTTAACTTTTTTATATTCGTTAATACCTAAATAAATTTCTCTTGTATTGGTTCTTATCTTTGCTATTATGTTTTATCTTACTAACTTTACCTTTTAAATATTCCCTTTATTTATTTATTAATGGACTAACTGCATGTACGCCCCAATCAGCCCTAAGGATGAGTCCAATGCATAGGCCCACAGTTGGAGACAGTCCTTTACAATGGGTGGATTGTTACACCCCTCTATACCCACAATTTCTCTCCGACCTCTGGCTTATGATCTGTATCGCAACTGTGGCAAACAAGATCAGCACTGAGCAACTGAACCGGTGAGGCTGGTCAGAGAGACAGCATGGCTTGAGAGTGGTGAAGCTAGAAAGCATCACCAACCCTATGTGGCCCTTAACCCCCCAACGATCTTTTGAGAGGCACCATTCCTGAAGGAACAACCGGTAGATCATCCGAGGACGGAATTTAGGTCAACCCACATTCCTCCAAGGCGTGGAGAAAATATATGTATTTTTGTATTCCTGTAACTTAGTTAATTATATGTAATTAGTCTTAGTATGTGATTATTGTTGACGTTTCTGTTAATGTAAGTAAGTATTGTGTGAAGGAATATAGAGAGAAGCAGAGAGAGAGAGAAGAAAAAAGAGTTAACTAGCTCCATTCTTGAACTATTCATTACTAGTCTCAGCTACTTTCATACCTTCTCTGGGGTCGCACTATTTGGCGAGCCCCTATAAAACAACTCCATGGTCGCGCCATTTGGCAAGTGCCTACCTATCTACTGAGCTTCATACACAATGTATGTCAGAAGTATGAACACCATTCCTAGGCATACCTAATACCAAGGCCCACGGCACACAAGTAGGGCAACATATCAAGAACCAGGTTCAGCGTCCCTCCTCATNGGCAACATATCAAGAACCAGGTTCAGCGTCCCTCCTCATCTGCAGATAGTTCACTATCCCCCCCCCCCTCCCTCGAATCGGCTCTCACTGCCCTGCTTCCAATTATTCTCATCCCCCAATCAATCTACCCAAAACATCAGCTCTCTTCCCACCTTCTGACCCCCGAGATCCACAACATCCCCTCAAATCACAAATCCCCCTCAGAACATCTGCCTGCCAGCTTACATCAGTACCAAATCCAGACAAACCCATCCGTCTGGAAGAATTCCACTGGGAATATGCAGAGATTTTAAAACAAGACCACCTTGCATTAAAACCCAGCAACACACCTTTTTAATTCTCAACGCCTCACGTATAGTAACAAAAAATCTTCATGGTTTATTGAGAATATTGTTGGTTCGATTCGATTTTCCTAATATTTGAAGACCTGACGCTAATATTTTGTTGAGCTTTTGTAGACCTGGGTAGTACTAAGTTACTAGAGGTATATAGTATCATGTTTTACAGGTTTGGGTGTGTGTGGAGTTTCAGCTAATCGAAGAAGGTCCTTAATGAGAGGCTTAGGGCCAGCGCACACTTATGACAAACAGTCAGATGACCATTTCGTCGTTCATACAAGACACTTCAGAATATATAGAGATGCGCACAATATTACAACACGACAATGACACAACTGGCAGTCAGTTACCTCTGCCCCAGATTTTTCTGTCGTGCAATTGTCATTTGCCCTTATAAATGTATGAAGGCACGCACATGAACAATCCTTCAGTAGTTATGGCTTTCATTTCGTGAGCCCATTTGCATAGAGTAGATGAATGTCAAAATGTATTTTTTTGGAAAATATCGAGTTTGTGCATTTGTGATTCGCCTCAGGAAAAGGAAAAAAGGAGTTATCGGGTGCATCTACTATACAGTGAGAGACTATTGAAAGGAAAATTTCATACTATGTTTGAATCTCTACGGAATTACCCTGCATCAAATTTATTTCTAGGCGAAAATTTGCTCCAGCCTGTTACCAAAGCTGAGCAACTTTCTTGATAAAGTTCTCTTTTAACATTGATGTTTGCATAATCTTTTAAATTTTTGTCATAAATTTCAGGGTGTCTTTAACTCTCTTCAATAAATTGTTTGATATTCTCGTATTGCAACATTGCACTTACATACTCGCTGAGCATAGAAAGAAGAATGGGGAACAAGAGAACAACGGTTTAGTCTTACATGTGCATATGATCACGGGACTGAACTATCGTGTCATTGATGAGTCGTATGCTGCAGCCGACAAATACAGGGAAGTCAGGCGACAGTTTAGTCTTACATGTGTGCTGGCCCTAAGGTTATCCTCTTTCTGAAAAAGCTTCTAGATTTTCTATATGGTTTTGAAGACTTTCTAGATCAGAGGAGATGCAGTGATCTCGTGTGGTAAAAACTGTTTGAGATAGAGATTTTGGTGTTGAATGGATGTTAGCTATCAAAGGAGTGTGTTATATTTCTGTAAATTAAAATTGATGTACAAATGATAAATTTATCAGATGTTGTAAGAGTTAATAAAGTATAAAGAATAAAAAGCAAAGTTTATTGGTTACTATCATGGCATAACCTAACTATCCTTTCAGGTTGGTTTCCTTTCCTTTCACTTACATCACATTATTTAACAATGTTTCCAAATCCGAATCATATATTTCTAAATTATTAAGCAGATAAAAGGTTTAATCATAAATTAAAACAAAAGAACAGAAATATTGAAGAGGTTTCTCACCTTTAGAGGGACGGGTATGGGATGATAATTATCATTTGAGACACAGTTGAATGCTCCATACACGCCATCATTGATGTAATACATGACATGAATGACTGAATCATCCTGCTCATTGTTGTGCACTTCCCTCTTAGAATGGATGTTGGTGGCAAGAGCAAAGGCAGATGCGACAAAGAACCGGCCTGGCTCGGCAATCACCTTCACACTGGGATCTGGGAAAAACTCCTCCAACGCCAAGTTGATCACATTCGCAATCTAAAGGGAAAGTATTTTCAACAATGAAGTACCAATGTAACTTGTAAAGAACTTTTAAATATTTATCAGAATGTCTTGTATAATTTTTTGCTCGGCATTTTCAAGCCAAATGAAAAGGGACAATCGCCTTAATAAAAGCAGTGAAGTTATTCTAATGATAAATCTCACCTTATCAATTGAAGTTCCTGTATTGCCTGGGTACCCCCCTCCAAGATCCAAGTAGTCGAAATTGTAACCAAGAGTGGAGGCATAGTCAAAAAGCTTCCTTGCTGCAGCGATTCCTCTGCGGAAAACTGGCGGATCCTCGCATCCCGAGCCGACATGGAAACTCATACCCACAACCTCAAGACCAAGGAAACGGGCTGTTCGGATCAAGCGAGGAGCTTCAGTTATAATGTCGCAGCCAAACTTGGCACCAAGAGGGCACTGTGCAACATCAGCATCACAGCGAACACGAATAATTAGCCTGTAATAATATATTAGTTCAAATGAAAATTTAATTTGTGGGAACTCATATTGATATTAAGTGATTAGTAGGGGTGTGCACAGCTTGAAGATATCAAAGTCAATATCAATGTACAAATCTTCTTCACTTCCACTTTTGACACCCGTAATAACCTTTGTATCTTCAAACCATGTTTAAAGGAAGAATACAACTTCAATACATAGTTAAAAGATTTGGAATATATCACTAAATATGAGATATTTCAACATATAATAATTTTAATAACAGCTAATGATTAATATTTTAACAGCAAATAATGATTAAGGAGGCTGCCTCAGTCAGTGAAAAAGCATCAATCGCTGTCAGGCCACACGGCTTAAAATACAATGGCCTGTGTCAATTTATGGAAATACTTTTCTATTCTGTTTACGCTTATAATTCCTTTTACCTTTAATCTAAAACTACCCCTTGTTTGATTAATAAGAGGCGATATGAAACTACAAAGCTTCTTATCTCAAGATAAAGAGGTTAGCTCACTGATGTATATCAAATATTTCGAAAATTTCTGTTGTGAGTCTACCAAAAAATTACTGTATTTGTTAGAGGAAGGCTGAATATAGAGATTTTTTTCATCATGCCTAGTTTCATAGCTCTATAAATATGCTTAAAAAGTAGTTGATAATTAGCTATTAATTTAACTCAAAACAAAGGTTTTTAAGAAAGAAAAAAGGAGCGCTGCTGGAATCTTTTGGCTTCATTTTGGTGTGAACCATATTTTGGAAAAATGCATGTAGAATTAAATTATGTGTTGTATATGAATGTTTGTGGGGCAAATTCTCGCTTACTTTAAAAATAATATGTAGTATAAACACAGATTAAATCATATAATGTAAGCATGAAAGAATATAGTGTGCTTTGTTTTTTTCCATAAAACTTTTTTTTTACTTAGATGCATTTAATGGATGGTTTAAAAATCAAAATTAGGGGACAAGAGTTTTGTTCTTTCAACAAAATTTTATCTTAGACTATGGCTTTGGCTTTTCTTCACATACTTCAAGCTTAGTTTAGACTTTGCTTTGCATTTAAAAAGTGACTTTTGCATACCCCTAGAAGTTATTTTCCCCTTTTATAAATTATATTAAGGTTATGTTATTGTCCAACATCATCTCTTTGGTCGCTGGTGAAAGCTGTACATGACCCTGCCAAGAAGATCTCACTAAATAGCATTAACCTCTTGGCAAATTCTGGCCTTTAAATCTTCAATATCATGGAGTTGATGAGAAAACACCTCTTTCAAACAGCCCCATAAGAATATATTGGGGGATCTTAAAGCTTGTGTACACGGAGGCCATGGAACATCGCCAAACCAGAAAACAATGTGTCTTGGAAAGAGCCTTGAAAAACTGTGCAGGATCTTTCCAGGACACATTATTTTCCGGTTTGGTGACATTAAATGGCCGCAGTCACCGGCTTTAAGGGCCCCTGATTTATTTTTATGGGGTATATGAAAGAAATGTTCTCTCATTGACTTCACTATACTGAAGACTTAAAATCCAAAATTCACTAAGAGGATGATGCAAATACTCCAAGTTTGGCTTTGCAAGGACATGTACAGCTTTCGCCAGTGATTGCAGCATTTCAATTTGAATAGCGGTGCACATTTGGGTAACATTATATCCAAACCGTAAATAATCTTTGTTTCCAAAGGTTTTGAGAAACCTGTGAATTGTTTCAATTAAGATGTTGTCCACTGTATTGTTTTTTATTTCATATTTAAAATGGTTAGCTTTAAATGGACTATCCGACACCTTAGCTCAGTTGAGAGCATGTTTGTCTACTGAGCAAAGGGTCCCAGGTTCGATTCTCGGTATGGCCAAAAATTTATCATTGGTGAAATGTGGCTTCAACCTTTCATAGTGATAAATTAACAGTCGGGGACTGGATGTTATGCCTGTCCTAGTCTTAAGATGGATTGTAAGGCATATGACGCTAGAACAGGTAGCAAGCCAGTAGTGGAAAATATATAGCTTGAATAAAAAAACAGACCCAGACCATAGGCATGGATGTAATGGATGTGAAGTAAAAGCTTTAAATGTACTATCCTCTATATACTAAACTGATAAGTTTTCCTTTAATTTAAGATATTCTAAAAAAAACATAATTTTTGAAAAAAAATTCATAGAGATATATGACTATTTGTCTATATTAATTATTTTAGAATATTAGCCCTTAGCCATTAAAGGTGAATTATTGTTAATAACAGATAATTAACCATTCAAAATAGGATATTTTAGTTGGTTGAACACAAGTTATATGCATGCACACACATTCAAATATTGGTCATTAATATTCAGTTTAGGTCTTTGTAATCATTTTCATTTAAATAGTTGAGTACTATGTAAAGGGTTAAGAATATAATATATGCAATGAACAATAAAATTTTCTCCCTACAACATTCAAGGTTTTAACTATTTTCTTATTAAATAATTCAGTGTATTTTCAATAAAACTTATATCGAAGTATAAACACAGTGTTTAGTTGTTAAGGGCACTAGTGAGAACACTTGCAACATGTTATATTGGATTTTACAATACAGTAAAAGATTTAATAGGTGAGCCAAATAGTTAACTGATTAAATTTGATTCCTAAATATTTGTTCCAGGTTATTATTCTCATCAATCATTTAAGAAAGATTAGATTTGATCAAAGATAGCAAATTTAAATATTTTACTCATAAATTAATTAAGTGGCCTACTACATAATTATAAATTTGTACTAAAATTAAATGGTCACTATAATATGGTTATATTAGGCCTGTGCGTAAATGATTTTGGCTTAGTGAAATTTTTTAACAGGAAGTAATTTCTCACGGGAACAAGACAGGAAACAATTTCCCACGGGAACAAGACAGGAAACAAAAGCAATATTAAAGATAATATTCCCATTTAGGCTTATATTTATTTTTCAGTTTTATAATTTTAGTCTAAACTTAGCCTTCCATTCATTCCAATAAAAAATAATTTTAGGATAAACTAAGAGCAGGGGTCGGCAACCTACAGCACACGTGCCAAGAGTGGCACACGGAATGATATTAAATGGATACTCTGAGCTATTTAAATAAAAGTAACATAAAAGATTTGTCTTTAACTAAAACCATTGATGTGATTAATAATTATAATAACACTGTGTTTTATGTTTCAATGATTCAATTATTGTTTTGTTTCAAAATTTCAAAATAATGTCTTGGAACTTAAATTTTGCAAAACACATTAATAACTTTTGTATGTTTCTGATTTATATTAAATATTCAAGAAACAGTAGTTATTTAATGTATTAAATTTAGAAACTTGTTGTTCAATTTACATTTTACAAGATCAACTTTTTTTATATAGCACAGCGTCTTACTACCCATTTGGTTATATGCCTATGTACTATTTACACTAATAGCCTAGGAATTAGGAAGGTTTATATTAGAGAAAGTGCATCCACATTTGTGTGGAAGGAGAGTGGAAAACCATTTAGGAAAAATCACTCTCAGTGCACCCGACTGGGATCGAACCCCGATCTCCCCGTCTTCGGCAGTATTGTAAATTTGTTTCAATAGTTTTATTAGTTAGCTAGTATAAAAATATAAACGATTTGAGTGGGCTTAGGTTAGTTGGCATGCTGAGCGACTTTGCAATATTACTTCAGGACAGCAATACTAAAAGGTTGCAAACCCCTGACTTAAAGGCTTACGGCAATTTTATCAAAAAGGAAATAAGCTATTTAACATTGAGGAGGCCTAATGGCTAAATTATTTGTTATTATAATAGTTACAGAACATAGTGGAAAAAGAAAGAAATTAGAAATAGGTCAGAGAAGTATAATAGAAACAAATTTTATAATAGTTACAGAACTTAGTAGTGTGAATTTTAATAACAACTTACACACTTAAACATCAACATAACTATTTAAATCTATACTAGTCTGGATAAACTAAAGTGAGCCACAGCCATGTTCATTAGAATACCAAATAACTTTATCAACTAAGCCAATGTGTCAAGCTACCTATTATATTTTAGTTACTAAACCTCTCACAAATACCGCTCTTATACTCCAAAAATATTAATATATTCACTGTCTATGCTGGCATAATACTAAAGCAAATTAATATAAATGCACGGTGACCTGGTGGTCTAGGGGTAAGGTGTCAGACTTCTGTGCTGGCGGTCGGGGTTCAATCCTCGGTCCCGGCACAGATTTATCTGATTACCAAACCCTTCCTTCACCTCTGACAAGACATCTTGTGAATGTGGGGAATGCCAGGCCACCACCGTGGTTCGGATTCCACGTTAAACTGTAGGTCCTTCATTTCATCTCACAATCACCCTACCATTACACATTAGCGTAAGTGCGTATAACCCGAATGGGTAGTAAGACGCGGTGCTAATTATAATAATAATAATAATAATATAAATGCAAATAATAAGATTAACCCAAATGGCATATCATCATCATCATTATCATCATAATCACCAACTGTTTCCAGCCTGTGGCCGGGTCAATTTAGTAAAATGCCTCCATATTTCTCTATTCTTACACCATTCTTCCTCCTATTATTAATTCCATTCTTCTCCTCTCACTTGAACACTTTCTGTTATATGCTCCTCCCATCTCTTTCTTGGCCTGCCTTGCAGTCTTTTTCCTACACACTTCATACATCTCCAACATTTTCTTTGGCATCCTCTCTTTTTCCATCCTCAGCCCATACCATCTCAGTCTTGCTTCCTCTACTCACTCATATACTCTCTGTACCCCAACTCTTACCTGGATCATAGGCATGTATTGATGCATGTATGTGTGGTAAATGTGTATTTCATGCATAATTAGATATCTAAAAGCATCTTCTGTCATTATTTAGCAAAAATAAAAGTGTTTTTCTCGCTTATATCTCTTCTAGAATAAGTATTACCATCAAATGTATGTAGTATAGTTATGTTATTTAATGGTGCTCAGTTGTGTTGTTGTGAAATAGATAGGGGAATCCCAAAAAGTTGTTGATTAATCAATTATACTGTGTCTCAATGCGTGCACGTGTAAATACAAAAGTGTGGGAAGAAGATGTCAGACAGGAGCTATTTTCTAGACTAACTGGTTATGAGAATAGAACATAACAATACTTAAACTTCATTTAGTAGTAGCTTTACATCAAATAAAATTTACTTTAAAATGAAAATAAAATAAATTAATATTATTAAAATATATGTTAATTTAGAATAATTTAACAGGGTAATTACATCACCTTGATTGCGGAAGTAATTGTAATGCCAATATTTTCGTTATATTTAGGATAAGAGACAATACTTTTGGGAAGAAATCTTATAGGGGTAAAGTGTTCAGTGTATAGTCTGAAGGCAGTGTTTTGAAGTTCAAAATGACTGGGATAATTCTGACATTATCAACATACTACAACCTAGCCCTCATCCCTTTATTTTAGGATTAATAAAATCAGTGTGAGTCTAAGGGAATCAATACCTTTAAAATTACCAGGATATATGCTTGAATACTATTATTGAAATGAATTCACTAGGTTGTTATAGTAAAGAAAAAAAGTATCGGTGGTGTAGTTAGCTAATGTGCTAGTTTCGTGTTGAGCTAGACTGTTGAAGACGGTGAGATCGTGGTTCGAATATCGCTCGGATGAACTGGGAGTGGTTTTTCCTAAACAGTTTTCAACTCTCCCTCCACGCAAATGTGGGTTCACTTCCTCTATTTTCAATCTTCCCAATTCCTAACCCATTAATGTAATTAGTACTTAAGCATACAGCCCGAACAGGCTGTAAGATGTGGTGCTAAGTATTATTATTATTTTATTATAATCAAAAAGCAACTTTAGTTTAGAGTAGGTACTCGTCTAATTAATGGAAGATAAGTTTAACTTTGTTATTAAATTTTTCAAATTATTAATGAACATTAATCACAAATGTTCTTAATTTTAAATTTATAATATTAATTTTTTTAATAAAAAAATCCAGGAAATAATTTTCCCCACTCGAATTTTGGGAATATCTAGTTTTACAAATTTTTGAATCCTGCACAGTCCTACTTTATATGGATAGGAGATCAACAATAAATTATAAAGCTTTGTATCAAAAAAAGCAATGACAAAATTTTATCACACATATTATGTTGTAAACCACTAAATAGCAACGGTATCCCTTGCATAAAATTAAAATTAGCTTTTTTTTTTTTTGCACTTCCATTCTAATATCGTCATCACCATCGCCATCAACAACAATAATAACAACTGTTTCCAGTCTGTGGCAGGGTCGGTTTATTAAAATGCCTTATCTACTTCTGTCCTTCCACCATTCTTTCTCCCTAACTCTCATTCATTCTTCTCCTCTCATATGCACACTTGCTTTTTTCTGCTCCTCTCTTCTTTGGACTCCCTTACAGTCTTTTTCCCTCCAAAATTAAACTCCATTATTCTAATTGGGATCCTTTCCATTTCCATCCTCATTACGTGTCCATACTATCTAGTCTATGATCCTGTTTAACAAAACCTGACATTGACTAGCCATTATTCTGTTAAAAATAAAATGAATGAGGATGACATTTCCAAGCGCCACTTTGTCCAGAATTTGACTTTAGGCCTATTAAGATAAGTATGTGCAGAGTTTATTGATAAATTAGGTGCAAAAATGTTTTTATATATTTTTTCGTTTTTAGCCTATCTATTGGTTATACTTGTGTATTTGGGAACTAGTAGGTAATACTGTTTATATAAATAATATATATTTATACTTATTTTAAACAACCAAGTATATCCAATTATTTTGTTTACTTTCCTTCCATCTCTTACCGGGAAACTTGAAATATATCATGTCTATCTAACACAAAACTGAGCATGCGGTATACCCACAGTTAGATAGTTGATAGTGAATGGCATTGTTCAGCCTGTATAATCCTGGTATTTAGACCAAACTCACCTGGCATTCGGGTATAGACTCTTCACCTTGTGAAGCTCAGACTCGTTGTCAAAAGTCATGAGATCCACTCCCACAGTAGCAGCATAACGGATATGAGAAGCAAGCTTGGTAGGCTTGGCAAAGAGAATGCGACTTTTGTCAATCCCCAAGTCTAAAACTTGGTTTATCTCACCCTAAGTGACCAAACAATAATATTAAATATTTTTTTAGACACTTTCAAATTAACGTTTGTAATGAAAAACATGTAATTAACATAACTAGACCTTTCAGTTATAATGTCAACTAACCTTAGAAGCACAGTCAAAATTTGCCCCCAAGGTTGCAAGAACTTCAAGTACGATTGGTTTATTATTACACTTGACAGCTGAAAACAAAAATAAAATAATGATATAAGTCATTAAGTTAATAAAAGATATTATTTCCAAAGGCAAATAATGTGTTGGTGATTTTAATAACAAATGTTGGTAAGTAAAACTAATTGGAAGTGTTTTCAGATAGGATATTATACAATATTGTATATAGCATGTATTTTAAAAAAAATCTTTTTTTAAATAACAATTTACTTAGGATATTTGACAGTTGTTTCTAAAATTTAAAATGCACAACTATCAGAGGAGTCCTTTGATTAAAAGTTGTACTATTTGTACCCAATTTATTAATTAATAAACCAACCCTTCAAATGTTAGTTACATTCCTTTTTAATAAAACCATTTTACAAAACCTTCTTTGGTGTCCGCATTGTCGAAGGTGTCAATTTCAAGTTAGTTTAGATCAAAACAATTTTCATACATAGCATGCTTATTGTAAACACATACCTCAATTTTTTAATGCATTTCTAAGTTAAGAATAGGTTCATGAAGTTGGCAACACCCATAAATAAGTTCTGAAACCTATACTAATATTTAATACTGAATTTATGCCAAAATAATATCCTATTAGGATAATTTGTGCAGCCATAGTTTTCATTTGGACACCAAAATCATCTGGTGCTGATAATATCACTTAGCAGCATTCATAGAAACACAAATTCTAAAACCTTGATCAATATTTGTGCTGAATTTATGTATTAATAATATATTCCACTCCCGTAATTTGTTACATCAGTTTTTGAGAAAACACTTAAAAGACTTTGGGTGCTTACAGCATCGCATGTAGTTTTCATTAAATTAACGGCACAAATTCCTAAACCTTAGCCAATTTAAAGGGCTGAATTTGTGCCTCAAAAATATCCTACTCCTATAATGTGTGCCACCATAGTTTTCCTTAAGACACCGGAAAATGGTCAGCTGTGCTGTACCTAGTGTAGCAATAAAGTTCCCGGACTGGTGTGATAGAAGGAAAACTAAACTAATTATAAAATAAGTGACTAAGCTTTTATTCATTATAGCTCCCACCCCCAATTCAACACTGTTTTTGCATTGTCCCAAAAGATTTTTAAATGTGCAAGAAAAGTCATCTAATGAAACCCTCTTCAGTCCAGTTGTCACATTTATTTTGATGTCTTCAAAATCACCCAATATTTTTCCTTTGATGGTTGTTTTCACTCTAGTAAACAGAAAGACGTCTACAGGTGCCAAATCAGGCGAATATAATGGGTGGTCTTTCTATGTAATGCTCTGTTTTGATAGAAAACTCTTCAAAACCAGTGCAGAATGAGTAGCTGCATTGTCTTGCAGAAGAAACCAACTGCCCTCTTCACGAAACTGCTGCCTCACCCTGGAAATCTGCCTTACCAATCTTTGAAGAAATTATACATAAAATATGCCGTTCACTGTCTGTCCTTGTTAAAGAAATTCCTTTTGAATCACACTTGCTTGCCAAAAAATGTGATCAGCCATGACATTCATAGAGGACTTTTTTAAATGAAACTTCTTAGGTGTAGCTCAAGATGCTGATGTCTACTGCATGCTTTTCCTCTTTGTTTTGGGATCATACTGTATGTAATCCCACAGCTTGTTGCCAGTGACAATGCTGTCAAGGAAATAAAGATTGACTTCACAAGTCTCAACAAATCTTGGACGATGCATCTCTCTTCTGCACTGTTCATCCATGAAATTAGGTGGGACAAAATCTATAGGGATCTTGTCCTTTATAAACCTTCATGCATAATTTTCCAAATGGTTTCTTTATTTATGTGGATTTATTTTGCCATCACTTTTAGGTTAGCTCGGCGATCTCTTGCCACAATTTCGTGGAATTTTGCGACCTTACCTTCATTACAAGAGGTTGATGGATAGTCACTCTTTGGGTCATATTCAACATCCTCACGTCAGTGTTTAAATAATCTTAAGTTATTCAAAAACTGTAGCATAACATAAGGAATCTGTACCATAATATGCTACTTTCTACATTTCATAAGTTTCTGCTGCAATTTTACCCAGTTTCTCACAAAACTTGATGTTGACTCTTTGTCCCATGACAAAGTTGTAACAATGGATGAAGATATACAAGATTTTCTTAACTGCTACTCACAGACTAACCCCTGTAGAAGTATGAGGTTTGTAGCACAGTATTGCCAAATATTTCAACTACAAGATGATAAGCAGGTGTCAACTTTTCCCACTGCCAGATCTTTGCGCAGCTGCACCAATCCAGGAACTTTATTTCCCCACCACTTACTTTCCCTCCCTCGCTCAATAGCCACAACTCTTCTTTTTTTCCCCCTCCAAGTAATGTGATGGCTAGTCGTCTAGTGGATGATGTGGCAGCACCCGCAACAACACAAATTCTGAAAACTTTGTGAATATTTAGTCCCAAATTTGTGTCACAATAATGACATTCCCATAGCTTGTGCCACCATATTGTTCATGAAAATATCGGTATTTTTAGTAGAAGTGAGGAAGTTTGTTTATATGAAGTGCACCTGCATTAGCATGGAATGTATGGTAAGGGGATGGGGGTGGGGTCAATGTGATATGTAAAATTACACCCAGTCCACCTGTAAGAGATATGAATCATGACCACTCTGTCAATGGCAATCCATTTAGTTGTAAAAGTGACTAATACCTTAGACAACAGGTTCTTAAACTTTGAGCCACGACCCCTACGGTGTCACAGAAACAATGACAAATATGAGTAGATATTTATCAAAGAACAATTGGGTTTATAATATCAGTTGTATCTGATATGTAATCAAATATATATATATATATATATATGATATAAAAGATCGACAGGAATCGAAGAGGATGTTCCAGACGACCCGCAGAGGTGGAAACGTCAAATAATGATGATGATGAGGCTGATATATAATATAAGCAAATATTTATAGAATATATATGCTTCTGTCTCAGAAATTATTGGTTTTATTTTAAATTGATTTTTAACATAGATTTTTATTTTTAATGGTAATACAACTTTACAACTATAAGTTATTTCGTATATGAAATAGTTGCGTAGATACATAATCAAAATAGAAGCTTTTGCTTATGTAAAGTAGGTACTTTAAAATTCATTTTTATGGGAAAATGAAAATTTGCATTTTGTTTGTAATGTTAATTAGTGCCTAGTACAAAATTTAATCAAAACCGTTGGAGCAAATTTGGAAAAAATTGATATTTTCTTTTTTTTTCCTTCAGTAAACTACCATTAATTTTATTGTTAGATGTCTAATTCCAAAAACTCTTCGAGGGGACCATATGAAAAACCTAGATATAAAATTTCAGCCCAAGGGGTAAAATGGTTTCGGCTCTTGGGGGAGTTTCAGAAACACAAGCAGACATCATCACAAAAACTAATTTATCGGTTTCAGAGGGTCATGAAAGTCAACCTTTTATCAAAATCTAGGGTCCAATTTTTTTTTTTTTAGTCACAATCTCTAAGGGGCTGAAAAAATGTAAGGATTGAACAAACAGATGATTCTCTGTATTGATTTGGTTAAAACTGACACAACATTAATTTAAAAAAACACTCATAGTGATAATAAATTAAATATATTTTTAGCCACTAGAAAACAAAATCTTTTGTTTACCGGTAGTTGACAATTTGTATTGCAAAGGATCAAAGTTCAACAAACACACATTTTGCAATTGTGTGATTTGCATCACCACACAAGAAGATCCTGCTAGATTGATTAAAGTATGGATCAAGCCCTATGGGAGTCACATGGAACTTTACAGCGAAAGAAAAAAAAAAACGATGAAAAATATGTAAAGAAAAATGTTATTTAAAATAAATTGCACAGTATTTTTTTTAGACTTTAAAACTGCTATATTATGAAATTTCATTATTCAATATTGCAGCCACCCCTAAGAACTTCTTGATACTGTCACAGATGGTGAAGGATAAGGAGAGCTAAAGTGTATTTTAATATCTCGTAACAGCTGGGTTTCATAGAAGCAACATGACTAAAGAGTTATTTCATAGAAAATAAATTGTGAATTTTACATCAATTCAACATTTAACAATCCATTTCAGTTGTTCAATAAATAGTTTTTGTTCTTCACCTTTGTTTGAACTTTTCTTCACTTTATTGACAATGCTAATAGTAATGATATACTTACCATAAAAGGGTGTTACTCTGGGCAATTTACTGGTGAATATCTCATATTTGCGTACAATATCCCCAACATCAAATACATAAAATGCATCTTCCTGTACCTGTTGCAAATAAAAACATGTATGACTAAACTTTATATATATTTAAAAAAAGCTTGAGTTGTTTTAAAGATTGATAATTTTATACAACAATCCTATCAAACAGCTATCTCTTTTAAAAACATCAATAATTCATAATGAATTTGTATCATTAAATATGTATGTGTAATATCTTTATAATTTATGCAACAGTTAAATTGAATGCACACAACATTTTAACTTTTCTAACTGCATTGTACTTACTTCAGACTCTGTAATGCTTCGCAGAACTTTCTCAAGACTAGTTCCATCATCCACGACGTGGATACATTCATCAAGGTTAGTCAGATTCATTCTGATTGAATGTGCGGATCGATACAAACAATGAACAAAAATTTGAGAAATTACTGTGAAAAACTTATTTTAAATGTAGAAACTCTTGTTGGAGCAAGCAAGCTGAAAGAAAACGAAATGTGTAGTTTGAGAACTCATCCATTAATTCTAATAAAAACCTTGGAACTTTTAAACATGTTTTATAACCACCAACCCCACCAGTGGTTATGGAGACAGAAACAAACATAAGTTTACTCTTGACTGGTTTGTTAGTGAATTTTTTCTAGTGTTCTTTTAGTAGTTTGTTAGTGGATTTTTTCCTACATAGTTTGTCACTTTTCCCTCAATGAAAATAGGTTACATTTCCTCTAGCTATCTAACTTACTCATTCTTTCCTCATTAGTGTAAATATGTGGATAACCCGGAGTGGTAGCAAGATGTGAAACATGGAAAAATAGAAACATCCTATTGTAGTAAAATTTAAACTCATCATGTTAGTTTGGCAAATCTGTCAAGATCTGACTGCCTTGTATTATGCCGAGTTTGTTCAGTTGTGTCTTGTGTTGTACACTATTAAATGTTGTAAGCTATTGTATGATAATTCGATAGTCATAAAGAGTAGTTTGCATCTTGTAATTGAATGAAATTAACTATCTATTTGCTCTAAGATGCTTTTCATTAGTCAATCTTGTCATCCTCCTCATCATTATCAACTGTTTACAGCCTGTGGCCAGGTCATTTTAGTATAATGAATGCCTCCATCATCCTCTTTTCTTCCATTATTCTCCCTCCTTTAATTGTTTCCATTATTCTCCTCTCACTTGCACACTTTCTGTTATCTGCTACTCCCATCTCTTCCTGGGTCTTCCTTTCAGTCTTTTTCCTACATACATCATCTCCATCTTTATCTTTGCCATCTTCTTCTTTTCTATTCTCATTACATATCCATATTATCCCAGTCTTGCTTCCTCAATATCTCATGTACTGTCTGTATCCCCACTCTTAACCGGATAACTTCATTCTTAATCTTGGTTCTCATCGTGACAGCTAACATGTTCCTCACAAACTTCATTCCCATGGCCTCCACTTTCCTAGTCTCTCTTTAGTGAATGTGTTTATATTTAATATGTGACTATGGATACAAATTACACCCTTTAGAGCTTCTTCCTTACACTTAAAGGGCACTTCTCTTGGCCATAGTAGGTCTCCTACACACCTATAGAACCACTGCCCTGCTGTTCTTTTATTATATCCTCTCTACTCCCACACTACACATCAAACACACTTCCAAGATATTTTACGTGACCTTATCCTCTTCCTTGTCATTAGCATCACTTCACACTTCAATGTGCTACATCCCATACTTTCTCTTCCTTCTTCCCTCATACCACCAAGTCATCAGCAAAAATCATGGCTAAGTCTTTCCTCTGCGGGTTTCTTTGCCACTTTATGTGTGTGTATGTGTCATAATCAAGGCTGACTATTACAAATAATAAGGTTCATTAACAATTTCACCGCCTCTTGATTGTGCCATTCATTACAATCATAGCCAGAACTCGAATATAAAATAAGAAAATTTAGCAACATTTCTTGCTGTAGGAATGAAAAATTTCAACATAGTTATAGTATATGATCCCTAACCATTAAAACATATCAATATATGTGGTATATAATGATAGAATAACTTGTTTGAAAACCTTAGTAGAATGGTAAAATTTATTTTATAAAAAGTAATCACATAAAATTATGGAAATTCAATCATAAACTGTATTTTAACATTCAATTTGTAAACATATATATTTTAAATTTCACATAGAATAAAAGTATTATATTTGATAATGAAAGTTTATTTTAAACCGGCTTTGAAATAACAACCTTAAAAGCAATTAATATTTTCTATAAGAATAGTAATGAAAAAATGTGAATATGTAAGGAGAGATAGTGATCAGCAAAGAAGAGCAAGGTACTGCTTTCTAATAGTAGACTTCATCGAAACGAATATTTTGAATAGATTAGTAACTAAAATGTTAAACACATTAAGGTTTAATATCGATCGGCAACAATACTTTTCATTTGAATGATCTGTAATCTTTACAATAGGTGAAAGCCTAATACTATTAAATTACCAGTATTAAAAAGTTTTTATTCAATAATGTAACACTATTAGTGTTAGTGATCACATAAAAAGTGTGTGTAATTAATAGTTTGTGTTAGTACAAACATGTGCATGTGTGCTATTAATGATGTTGTTTATCAATTACAAAGAATAAAATCATGACATTAGAAGAGTGTTTTCAACATTATATTTGAACTAATATAGTTAGAAAGCAGTTGTAAAAGCTGAAAAAAGAAAGATATTTTTGGGGTAAACATTTATAGCAATTTAGTCCCCTACTATATTATTAGTAGTGACAGTTGTAGATAACATCACTTTCTGTATAAAAGTTGTTTTAGTAATTTGTGCATATGATAATGTTCTTCCTACAAGGTTCTTACTATCAATTTTAATCACATAACATTAAAGTTATAGTAATTAAAAAAATAATCTTAGCACCACTGTTTAGGCTATATCACACAAATGTACTAATTACACTTATGAGTTAGGCGTGAGAAAGGTTTAATCTAAAGGATGTGTACCCGGGTCATTCTCTGAAAAGTGCACAAAAGTCAAGGTGAAAGTAAAAAAGTTAATCCATAAAAAAATTATATATATATATTTTTTTAAGGAACACCAAATATAATGTAAACAAAAGTGATTAAAAGTTGTTTGGCTATGTTTTTTAAATTTAGTGTTTTTTATCTATTTAAAATGTGAGGGAATGATTTGTTGTTTGACATGTAAAGGAATGTTAAGGCATACTAAAAAATATATTGTGCAATTAGCTTATGACATTTGTATTGAGTGAAATAGTTACAGTAGCTCTAGACTCACACCGTGTTATAAAATATATTGTGCAATTAACTTATGACATTTGTATTGAGTGAAATAGTTACAGTAGCTCTAGACTCACACCGTGTTATAAAATATATTGTGCAATTAGCTTATGACATTTGTATTGAGTGAAATAGTTACAGTAGCTCTAGACTCATACCGTGTTATAAAATCAAAGATCTTATAGGGACCTTTATAGGGGCCAATATTGACCAATGTAATCATATTGTGCTATAGTACCTTTTCAAAGTTGAGATAATAGTTTTACTAAAAATAATTGACCACTTTTCAACTTTAAATAGCTCCAAGCAACACAAATTACTGAACTTAAAATAAATATATTAAATGAGTCATGGTTTAAATCATGTAAGCTAATTATATCTCTTATTTATTTTTAGGTTTACAACATCATACATTGTTTTCTAAGTTTTTGGCTAACTTCACCTTGTTGGGGATATTTGGGAGATTGGCACAATATTGTTATCACTCTTCTTAAATTGAAAAATCACCTTGTCTAAATTCACAAAATAAAGAAATTTAATATAAAAATCCTTATCTTCGAGAGATGCAATTTCACCTAATTATGGTCTTAAATTACTTTTTCTGATGTAGGTTAGAATACCTAAGTCACTATGTTTTCAATCACTTGAAAAATCTGGTAAAGAATAAGAAAAGGGTAGAGATTTTCCAATATTTTTGTGTTCTTGTGCTTACCTACATTCAGTTTCTTCTGTCCTTTCTTCTTTGATTATTTTTTGTTGTGATCCTTGTGCTACTTTCTCTTATGTATCATCTGCAGCCAATTATATTACTGATGCAACTCCCAATTTCTTTATTTTATTAAAACTTCTACTTCTCTGAGGATTTTTAAGATCAGTCAACCAGTCCAGTACTGTAGTTAAATAACTTTGAAAGTTGTGGCCAAATTCGTCCCCATGATCATCTTCACCCCATTTTAATGTAACTGTTATGTTATTGGCATAACTAATATGTACTTAATGTTCAGAATTATCCACAAGGGGAAAAATAAAACGATTAATGACTTTTTAATAACTTTTGGGGCTCTCAATCCTATAAATCTATACACACCCAAACTCACACACTTAACTTACTGTAGTTTTGTATATTAATCATTCCCTAATGACTCGCACCATCGATACCTCATTCAAAGTTTAAGTGAGGGAATGATAAAAACTAACAAAATGGCATCTGTTGAATGTAGAGGATTATTTATTGAGGTTATAAAGAGAGTTATGACTTTTGTACCAACTAAAGAATATTTTCTTATAAAAAAATTAATTTAATATTAAATAATAGTGATGATATAAGCAGTGAGGTGATGATTAGGTAAAATAATACTTGAAAATGTATCTATAAATAAAGTTGCTTGGACACAATTTACAGATGAACACAATTATTCAACCCACTCATTGAATAACAAAAAAAACTTTATAATATCAGCCCTGTGTTTAAAATACCCAAAAATTCCATTTTTTAGCCTCGAAAAGTAACTATCCAAGTTAATGAGGGAGTGATGAGTATGCTTGGAGATAAGCTCATTTGCACCCAAAATAAGCAGAATAATCAAGATATAATTGTTTTAATAACAAAACAGAAAATAATCAATCGAGCCTTCATCATATTAAAGCATAAGTGAAATGGTATTTTTGTTATAAATAAGAGTAAAAAAATATAAGAGTTGAGGGAAATCTAGTAGGGACACATGAGGGAATGGTGATTTGTCATTTTGAAATTAAATTTTAAACACAGTTTTAACAAATAAGATTTCTATTAAATGGTATAATGTACCAGATATATAAAATTAACATTGAATAGTAACTTTTAAAATTTTAGTTGAGTGGAAGAAAAGATAAAAGGATGAGACATCAAATATTGCACTTTTCAGAGAATGAACCACCCACATTTGCATGGAGGAAGAGTGGAAAAACATATTGGAAAAACCATCCTCGATACAACCAACTGGGATTCTAAATCCAATCTCCCTGTCATCGGCAGTCTAGTCTATTGCGAGAGTGATGCCTTATACCATGCAGCTACCGAAGCAGGTTCTAATAAAATAATCTAAGAAGAAAAATACTGAGGAGTATAAAAGGACAAAGAAACTTAGCTAGAGTAAACAAATATACTAAAAAGCATTTTATTGTGTTGAATTTATGATTTAAGATGAATTTTACCTGCTTTGGTGGCCACATGGTCTAGGTCCTCACACTCATGTTAGATTATACTGCTGATGATAGGGAGACCGGGGTTCAAATCTCGGTTAGTTATACTGAGGGTGTTTTTTCCGAAATGGTTTTCCACTCTCCCCTGCACAAATGAGGGTAAACTTCCTCTAAATTCAAACTTCCTCATCCTTAGCTCATTATAGTCTATTGAGATAGTAGCACCTTAGATCATACGGCCACCAACATGGGTCTAATTATTTTATTTTATAGACCTACCAGCATATTCTGTAAAGTGAAATTAGTCACTTAATCATTATTATTATTATTATTATTATCATCACATATTACTACCCATTCGAGTTGTACGCACTTAATGCAAATGTGTAATGGTAGGATGATTGTGAGATGAACTGGAGGACCTACAGTTTAACGTGGAATCCTAACCATGGTGGAGGTCTGGCATTCCCCACATTCACAAGTTATGATTAATAAACGTCTTGTCAGAGGTGAAGGAAGGGTTTTGAAATAAGATAAATCTGTGCCAGGACCGAGAATTGAACCCCAGCACAAAAGTCTGACACTTTACCCCTAGACCACCAGGTCCACTCATTCAATCATTAACAAGGGAAATTATTCCATGTTTTGTCAACTCATTTTACTCAAAATATGGAGTTTAAGGGGTTTTAGACAAATTACAAAGTGGGTATAGCAAAACTCAAATGAGTAATTTATAATATCTTACATCACATCAAAATTATCTAGAAATTCACTAAAATGAAAATCCTAATATACTCTTTCTTTAACCAAAACTTATATTTAAAAACAATCACATTCCTATCTTTAAAAAATTTACTAGTCCACCCCTTCTTACCTTGTTTATTTTCTAAGGTTGATCTCATTCACAGAACTATAACCAGCACAATACAAACCAGCCGGCTATTACGGCCAATATTTCAAGTTATTTATGTAAATTTAAAGAATTTTCCTTGGGAACATTTGCTTTTGGCTCAGATTGAAGAAACGTGTCCTTGGAAAAAAAAAAAGGAAATATTTTCCACCTTTGGTGTATTAATTTTAAAAAAAGAACCAAACACAAAATGTGAATGAATGTAGTTTGGCTGGTTTTAAATAATATGCAATAGTTCTAGCAGATATTTTTGTTTATGACACCTTTGTGGTTCTGTTGATAATACTGCCTTACTTGGAGGACAGAAAACTATTTATAGGCTACTGGCCATTGATTACAGGCAGGAGAAGAGGTGCAAGGGAGGGGGCATGAATAACAAGAATACCTCCACCTTCAAATGTAGGAGAGGAAACAAAAATCTTCAGAGCACAATTGCTTGTAAGTAATATAAATAAGGGCAATTAAAAATCACGTATTTTCCATATCTACCTATCCCACACACCCAAATAATGAAATTTTGGAGCTTGTCAATTTATATGTAATGTACATGGTGCATGGCCAAGTTTGGGTCAATATAGATGTGTATCAATTTATTATAAAAATTATTTATTATTCTTCCATACAGGTAAAGTATTGTAATAAATATGCAGAGACCAACAAAATCAATATACATTTTTAAAGTTAAATATTCACATAAGTCTTACTAAAGTTAATAATGATCTAATTTACCCCATTTTTTATAAATGCATTAGTAAAAATAGAATGTGATATATATATATATATATATATGTTCTTTAGTACCTAAGTCATTCACATATTAATTCATTTAAAAAGAATTAAAATTTCTTAAAACACCCATTTCGAGCTAAATAAAAGTTTGTTACAATTTTAACAACTTTTTAAAATTATAAAACAATCTACTGGTACATAGCCAACTAATTGCAATGCCTTGTACTTTAATTGCTGTATGTTCAACAGAGAAATAATTTACGGAACATTTTAACTTCAAACATTTACAAGGTTGTTACTGTTAAAATAATTTTGTTAGGTAACCAATACAAAATAAAGCAAAACAATTTATTTGAATACCCAATTTTATTTATTTACTTTGCAGCAATAAATAACAACTAAATTGTGTATTGAATAATGTAATCATATTAATAGAAAAAAATTAATCATGGCTATTGAATTCAATGATTGTTTTATATCCTACCTACTATACACATTTGTATATAACATTGAACACTTTTATTTTCTTGATTACAATCATTTGACTATTCAGCGGCCTTTATAGTCTGTGCAAAGCAATCCATTTCAATGGAATGTAAAGAGCACCTAGATCTATTTTAATAAATTTGTTGTTTTTTATTTATTTTTCAAAAATATTTTAAGTCTAAACATAACATGAGAGGATGTATGGACTAAAAAATTTACCAAAATACAAAACATACAGTATGACATTGTAAAAAAAAACCTACAAATGAGTAAAGTATAATATCTACATCAAGAGTAAGATGGTTTAAGGCGTAAGACCTTTAATAGACTGAATGACGTAGTGATTACAATACATCCAGCAAAAAACTTAACCTAATCAAAACACTCATATTAAAAGTATGTGTATATTTGCTTTTAATAAACATATTGGTGATAAATTACAATGAAATAGAATAAGACTTTAAACATGTGATTTGTGTTACATACTAGTACTTTACATAATGTGAGATACAACATTGTAAGTGACCCACATTTGTGTGGAGAGAGAGAGAGAGAGAGAGAGAGCTGGAAACCATTTAAGGAAAACCACCCTCATTACACCCAACTAGACTTGAACCATGATTTCCCGTCATCAGCAGTATAGTCTATTGTGAAAGTAGCACCTTAGACAATACGGCCACCGAAGCGGGTTTTTATTTTACATTTTACATCACAATTTTAATTTACTGCTGAAAGTATCAACACAACTATATTGATGCCACTTACAACAATGTTACAGGGAAACTGATCTTTGATCATTTGTGTGTTTGTTTCTATGAGGATAAATCAAAATTTAGCATCAAGAAAATATGCATTATATGATACATAATGTTTTTATGTGGATTGCTCGCGTTTAGTAAAAATGTAACTTACACCATTGTTAGAGGTGACGCTTAAATTATTTAGAGAACAAAATTAAAGTATTTTTTAAAGATATATAACAACAATAGTGTGAAAAGAGTATTTTTAAACACATTGGTACAAAACAAAATAAAAAATGCCACCGGGATTAAACCCCACCTCCACTCACAAAAGTAGATCAAGAAAAGATAAAAACAATATTGCTAGTATTATAAAGTTCAAAATGAGTGGAAAAAAAGGTTTGTTATAAATTTTACAAAAATACACTTAAAATTATTTATCAAATACCACAAGCTTTATAATGATTAGAAACACTTATGTAGCCTCATTTACATGTGGGTAATTTAAGAATTAACATTCGATTTTAAAAACTATTGTGGTTTTTCAGGTTGCCACATTATGGAATATAGCATGAACATTGATTTTATAGGAAAATTTCTTAGAAATAAGAAAGTAAATTTTTATTTTTTAATCTACAATAAAGCTTAACAGTATAAAGTTAGCTTGTAGTCAGAATATTTAGTTGATGTAAGCAACACTGCCTTGGTAAGCTAGGACTCGAGTACGAATTCCGGCAAATGTACTGGACTCGTCATGATACCAGAATTTAAATTATAAGTTTCCAATGAAACTGCATCCACATCACTATTTTAATGGCATGTATGTAGTGTAACAGAATTGCTGTTAGTGCATGACTGTTAGTCACCTACTCCTTATTTGATACCCCCAGTCATTACTTGAAAGTGAACGAGGTTGTTTAGTCATCACAATTTTTGTTGTTTAAGCTTTTGGGAATAATACAAGAAACTGCTGGGCGGAACATTTAGAAGCAATTTGTAGCCATACTAAATAATGAACTAATATAATTGTATGTTAATTTTTAAATTTTTCATACAATAAGGAACATAAAATTAAAATAAATCAACATTTATCTCAACTCAGTGTCAAAGCAAGTCTTTCATGATGGTGTTTTTTATTCAAATGCCATTGCTAATTCCAGCTAGAAGCGCTTGAAATAAGTTTTTAGACATGCAAAAATATGAAGAAAAAAAGTTTCATCATCATTTTGTAGATCATCAAATAAGTTATAAAACAGCCTTCAATTCAGTCTTTCCAAAAGCAATGAGTGGAACCACAACGTTATTTTACTTTTTATATATTATTCTTCATCCATTTGAGCAGCATCCCTAAGAATTCTACTTGTCAAAATAGTTAGTGTAGGCAGGATTTCAAACACGCACAGCTAGGTCTTCAAATGGATGGTATCAGCTCTACCGACATTTGTTAGTACAGTTATTATTATTATTATTATTATTATTAGCACCGCGTCTTATTACCCATTCGGGTTATACGCACTTATGCTAATGTGTAATGGTAGGGTGATTGTGAGATGAAATGAAGGACCTACAGTTTAACGTGGAATCCGAACCACGGTGGCGGCCTGGCATTCCCCACATTCACAAGGTTAGTACAGTTGGATTTGGATAATTCAACATTGGTTAAATCTAGAAATTGGATAATTCAAATGCACCACAAATCTCCATGAAATTTTTATTCAAATCAATGGTAAAAAAAAATAACATTAGAATGTTAGTAGGAAATAATAGTTTATATTGAAGCCTATACATTGTTAATTTTTTTGAGTTTGTACTCATTTCAAAATTAACTCAACCTTTACTAAACCACCCCATATGCCATGAATGTCAAATAAAGTTGAAATTAGCCTAGTGACACATAGTAAATAATAAAGCAGGGATTATGCACCAGGAGTGAGCGGGTTTCCTAATAGAGGGGATGTGTTGGTTTGACTTTCATTAATTCTGATTTAAGTCTGCAATTTTCATATGCTAATTTTTACAAGTTTTTATATTTTGTGCTTGAATTTTTTTTATGTTTGTATTTATTGTGTATGTGTGTTTTATATAACATAGATATGTGTGAGATTATATGTATCATATTTTGAGGTTATTAATTTATTGTGTACCAGCTGCCTAGATACTCATTAAACTTGTTAATTCAAATTTTAGATATATATATATATATTTTTTTAGATATCCTTACAACTATGAATTAAAAAGGTCCTACTCTAGAAGCTATCTAAGCACTTAAACAATTTACCAGCGCCACCGATGCTTGTGAGCAGTGCTAGTGAAGTGCTTCCCACATGACTCCCAAGCAGCATTGAAGAGACCCTTAGATGATATTAATTTAAATTAGTTGAGAAATGACACCTGGATAAGGGAACTAAACCTAGGACTTTTGTCTTAGCGCGTCAATGCTCTACCACTGAGCTATCGAGAATTTGTCTCTTGCTTAGGGTCATTCATCGCCATTGGCCGGTTTAAGGGAAGGTGATTAGCGCAATCACCCCGGAACCCTCACAAACCCCCACAAGGAAGAAATAAAAAATTATAACTTTCAATTGTAGATACTATATACAGCTAACAATCCAATAGAGGCAGAAACGTATTTGTGTAGGGAAGGCCAAACAAAAATTAAAAGGTTTTATGAATTTGCCTTTAACCCCCACCTCACTTTTCCCTACCTGATAAAGGTTTGAATATTAGCTGTTTCTAAAAGCTATTTTTAATAGTCCTCCTTCCCAAGTTTTGAAAATTATTTTATTTTTATAAATTATTTGGCGAAGTCTTCTCCATTTTTTTTTATTTGGATGTTTTCTGAATAAATTAAGAGTGGTCCTTTTTCAGAAAATTTTAAAAATTGGATTCCTCTAGAAGCTATTATAAGTAGTAGTTGACTAATTTATTTTTTTTAAATCAGACTTCTTTAGAATCTACAATTTAAATTGATACTTCCCTAAAAAAGAGTTGAAATTTGGATACCCCTAGAAGCTATTTAGAGTGACCCTCACCTTGATATTTTACAATAGTTAGATACCTATACAAGCTATGTGAAGTTGTCTTCTCAAGCAATTAAAAAAAAAATGTATGTCATAAGATAACATTTAGAATAATCCTCACCTGGATATTTTTGAAAATTAGATGCCTTTAGAAGCTATTTTAAATAGTCCTCGCTCATAAGTTTTTCTTTTAATTTTGCTTTTCTAAAAGCTATTTGAAGAGGTATTCCCACAGTTTTTTTAATTTGGCTGCTTCTCTAAGTTATTTATATTGCTTCTCGTGTGAATTTTCCTTGAAAATTGGACACTTTTAGAAGATATTTGAAGTGGTCTTCACCCAGAAATATTTTTAAATGGGCTCTTCTTAGAAGCTATTTTGAGTTGTTTTCTTCTGGGGATTTTTGAAAATTGTATACTTCAATAAGATATTTGAAGTGGTCTTCTTTGGCATATTTTTGAGAAGTGAATCAATCTAGAAGTCATTTGGAAGTTGAGATTATGGTATCTTTTGACTTGAAATGTATCTAGGGAGAGGCAAACTTATTTCGGGGGTTAGTTCTTTCTATGGAGCCGTGCCCCCTGCTCCTACAATTCTGCCACCACTGTACCAATCTGGTCACTGAATACAAAATGATCTCAAACCACCCTTAAGGAATTAATTAATACAGTTTGTAGCACTCTACAAAGACTCTTTCAGAGTAAATTTTTTACTTTGGAATTCTCAATGAACAACATTTTAGAGCAACATTTTCTAATTTTGAAATATTTTTAAGAATATTTTAACACGTATGGTGTCAAAATGTAGTGGGCAAACGTCATTTTCAAAAATGATGACCCAAGATCATCTAACATACGTTTCATAAACTCAGCATGAGAAGTGATATACTCCATGAAATGGACTTTAAAGACATAATTGGCATGTATGCTGCAAATAAAGTAAAGAAAGTTTGTATTATAATTAGTGTTTGATGAAGTATTTATGTAGCATATTTCCTTATACTTTATTATTGCATTTGTGTAAAATTAAAAATTTTCTTAATTTTTACCTTTCCTCAGACATGCTTTAGTGTAATTTACATGAACCAGTGTAATTTATATGGACCAGTGTAATTTACATGGACCTGCTTTGGTGGCTGTATGGTGTAAGGTGTCACTCTTTCAATAGACTAGACTGCTGGTGATAAGGAGATCAAGGTTTGAATCCTAGTCGGGTGTACTGAGGGAGTATTTTTCCTAAATGGTTTTCCCCTCACCAATTTCATAAATGTTAGTACACTTAATCTAAATTCAAACTTCCTCATCCCAAACTCATTAACGTAATTAGTAAACATGTGTATAGTCTGAGCAGGTAGTAAGACACGATTTTTTTTAAATACACGGGCTTATGGGGGCCCCCGCATTGTATGCTGCCTTGAGGCCCCTCAAATACATAAATTTGGCACTGTTCTTAACTCATAGTTTAAGGTAGAGTTTGTGATGCAAGTGTGGAAATAATTGGCTACCATGAGTTAGCAGTGATTCTACAGTCACCTCCGATTCGGAAGGGCTTTTATATTGCCAGGTGTACTATATGATTGTAATTAAAACTAAATTCAATAAATAGTACCATACAAGGTGTAAATAAATGTTTATATGAAAGAGACCACGGTTCAATTAATTCAAATTAATTGAAAAATAACACCTGGACACGAGAATTAAATCCTGGACCTTAGACTTAGCGTGCTAATGCTCTATCACCAAGCTATCCGAATTTGTCCTGTGCTCATGGTCATTCTTCACTATTAGTTTAAGGAGGAGTCTGTGATAGACATGGATTCATGGCACATATGAAAAAACAAGCCTCACTTCCACTTTTAATTTTATCATAAAATGATTTTAGACATATTTTAAAGACTGCCAAACGTGTTAGCATAATATTTATTAATCTTAATTAAATGATGTAGATCTCAGTCTATTAAAATGATTAATACATTACAAATTTAAAATAAGATCAATATAACTTGAATACTGAGAATTTGTATATCTTACTACCTGTCTAGACTAATTGCAATTATTTACACTAAAGATAAAGGTATGAAGAAGACAACATTTTGAGGAAATTTATCAATATTTGTGTGAGGAATACACCAAATACACTCAGGTAGAATTTAAACCCTGACCTTCCCATAGATTAAAATGTTATTTGTAAAAAGAGGTTATTCGTTTTAAGATAATGTTCTATAAATATGGGCTTGACTGTAATTGATTAAGATATTATTAGTGTGCTAAGAGAAATGACAAAAGTTTGACCTTGTCAATACTATCTTAAGAAATGCACATGCACATCTCATTTAGATAAGCCCACTTGAAAGTTATGGAAATAATTATTGTTGAATGACACTAAAATTGCAAGCATTTATACTGGTCTAATAAATTATTTTCCTTTTGTTTTAACTACTAGCCAAAAAGATGTTAGAGAGAGCCATGTTTGCAGCAATAAGGTTTTATGAATTGTATATACTGTATACCAGTAAGTTATGTGGAAAAAAACTATATTAATTTTATAAAGAAATATATATGATATTTGAAACAAATTTTTAAGTAGGCCTAGTGAATTTAGAATGAATGTGTTAAAAAGCACAAATGGTTATATTTGGCAATCCAATACAACATGAAATTTTGTTGTAAAGTTTTATTTAAATAATAATTATCTTGTTTCAATAAGGTTAATATTTATACACAATTACATCATAAAAGTCTTATTTTAAAGTTAAAAGATAACATATGCTAATCCAATCATAGAAAATGTTATAGTAAATACATAGATTTAATAGCAACAAATGTCTAGGATTTAAGATTAATATAATTATTGTCTTTGTAGAAAATTGAAATTTGTTTTAAGAAAATGGTCATTAAATATGAGCTTGTTTGTAAATGTAAAAGATATTATCATAGTCTAATTAGAAAAATTATGTTGATTTGACCTTGTCAATATATTAAGTATCGCACAACTTTCAAAGAAAGATAAGCCAACTTGAAAATTATTGGAAAATATTATTATTAACTGTCAAAGAAATTACAACCATTTATATAAGTCTAAAATTTAACTTGAATTATATTTTTAAACTATCAGCTTATAAGCTGATACATAAATACATGTGTTTTCAATAGTAATTTTATAGGTTTTGTGTAGTGTTTGCAAAACTCCACCTTTCTAAAAGAATTATGGAATCAGAATCAAACTACCCACTTTGCGACACTCAAGTGCAAATCTAGCTTCCCAGGCACGACTTCAAGTGCATTTCATTGTGTCAATGCTAGACGTCTCGTTTCAAGGTGTATGCTCACCATTGAAAACATAAGATCTGAGTGTGACTGCAATTTAAAATCAGACCCTTTCTATACCAGCAGAATGGAAAAAGAAGATTTTTTTTAATTACTATCAAAGGAACACGATTCGAAATTATGGGACTTTGGACTCAATGCTCAGAAGCACATATCTTTGTGAAAGCACTTTTTCAAAGATGAAATTCATAAATTTCAAATACAGATGTTCATTGACTGATAAAGAAAGCACTTTCACACTTACTGTGTTTGGCAACTACAAACATTGGTATATATAGCTGTTTTACTAAGTGAAAACAAACACAAAGCTCACATTAAAATGAAATAATAATTATAAATATATAAACAATTGTATCTCATTTAGTATTGCAATAAGAACATTTATGAGGAGCATGATTTTTATTTATTACAACATTTTAGAAGTGCTTGCTAAACTTAACAATCAGATTCTCTATTTAGTTTAATATCTGTACTGTATTTATAATTTTTAATGCAGCCCTTGGATTGATCTATTATTTAATGTGGCACTCGGGTTACCTTAAGTTGGACAGCTCTTGTCTAAGGCATTACTCTCGCAGTGGACTATACTGTCGACGATGGTGAGAGCAGGGTTCAAACCTCAGTCAGGTATATTGAGGAGGGTTTTTCCAAAATAGTTTTCCACTCTTCATACATGCAAATGTGTGAACACTTCCTCTAAATGTAACCTTTCTCATCCCTAAAACCATTTATATAATAAGTACGTAAGCGTATAACCCGAACGAGTAGTAAAATGTGGTGTTAAAAAAATCCAAGTATTGAGAATAATTATGTCAACATGACCATCGAAATATATATACCAATATAATGCAAAATGAAAAATAAAGTTGTAAATAATGCTTCACATAGTGTTCATGTTTTAAAAAGATTAACAGACCTATTTATCTAGACTGTTTTATTGGTATTTAAATTATAGTTTATGGTCAAGATTAAATTAAAAGTTAATATTATTTTTCAAAAAGTGACTAAATTTAAGTTATTTGATTAGACATTTCAATTTAACCTGGTAAAATTATTTATATTGCAATTAGCTCCCTGTTAAATAAAGGTGAATTGTATTATTTGACATCCAAAGAGACCTTATAATGTAAAGTTGTAAACACAATCGAACAAATCAGTGGCATCCTAAATTTATCTGTAATGGACACCTAGCTCAACAAATAATGATGTGAAAACTCATATAACGACCTCTGGTTTTAAGTCAACAGCTCAAGAAAAAACAAAACAATAATGAACACTTTTAGACAGTTATTAGATGTAGGTTTAATCTACTCCACTTTTATAAATCAGGTTACAATTTTGGGGTGAGAAATTAAAAAATAAATGGTTCTTTTGCAAATAAAATAAAATGAGAGTGAAATTAAATGTTTAAATCAATTTTTCATTTTTAATTTATCTTGACCTATAGGAGGGGGAAGTCGTGGGATCATCACAAAAATCGAATGTGAGATTTTGATAAAGGTCGACCTTTCATGACCCCCTGAAACAAAAAAAAAATGTGATTTTCATGATGCTGTGTGTACAAGAATATTGCCTAGAGCATAAACAATTCTACTGATTGGGCTGAAACTTTGTTTTTTAGGGTTTTCATAGGGTTCCCGCAAGAATTTTTTTAAATTAGATATCCAACCCTAAAATTAAGGGTAGTTTACTGAAGGGAAAAAAGAATATTTTCTTCAAATCCGCTCTAGCGATTTTGATTAAACTTTGTATCCACATTTTTGTTTAACCAGGGCCGTATTTATAAATATGGCGCCCCTAGGCACATGAGCTGCAAGAGTTACTCTCCTCACTCCCCCTCACAATCTGCTCCCAACAAAACATAATATTGTTATTTGTTAATGAACACAAATAATAATGTTGTTGGCCTATTTATTGCTACTATTTACAGTATATCCCCTATAATTATATGACCATTCTGAAAAATTGTTGTGCTCGTCTATATCTGACACAGCTTTGCAATTCGCATATGAGGGACTAAATTATAAGCAGACATATGGCCATAGTAGATACAAAAGAGCTCTAACAATACATTAGTGGTTTATAACAAGCAAGCTTCAACTACAGCTGAGTTCGTTTTTGTTATTTTAGTGAAAATTATGTTCAATTATGTTGAAGACAAAGGTTTTGGTTTCACATCCCATGACATCGTACCTCGTAAAGGCCGCTGCTGTAAACTTTTTTTTTTATTGTTGCACAACTAAGAAACTTGCGCCCTTGGCACGTGCCTAGCCTGCCTAGTGAATAATGCGGCACAATGTTTAACATTACAAACAAAATAGTTTTTTAAATGTAGCACACCTAAAAATCTCGTGCCCTAGGCACTTGCTTAGCCTTTCTAGTGGGTAATGAGGCACAATGTTTAACATTACAAACAAAATAGTAAGTAATGCTCATTTTTCATGAAAGTCACATTTGAGGGTACTTAACATAAGCACAAATTTCAATTTTGACATCTCCGCACCTATTTGAGTTATGAAATAACTTATCACTGTAAAGTTGTAGTACTTTTAAAAATCAAAATATTTTATTTGAAATATATTTCTAAAACCAATAGTTTTTGATGTATAAGTATTAATATATATTTTTTATGGAGATCTTTGACAGTTGAAATTGATTGTTTTGCTCTTTGGTGGACAGAGATGTTCCTCTTTTCTCAATGTTTCTGTAAAAGTGTATATTATTTCATTTAAGCTTTTTGGAGGAGTGTTTCTGCAACAACGTAATTATTTAGTTTCACAAATCTAATGAGTTTTTAGTAAATGTCTATTTTAAGATAAAAGTAGAGATGGAACCTTCAAATCCTCAAATCCCTTGAATCCTTAAGAATATTCGAGATTTGAGAACATTCTAGATTTGAAACTCAAATCCTTAAATAAAGTATATCCTCTATTTTTCAAGAAAAGTTGGTTTTAGAGCTCTAATGTTGAAAGGAATAGCTTAACTTCCTATTTTACTTTCTCACAAAAAGAGAACGTACTATTGTAATCGTAAAAATTTTAAGAATCATGACTATAATGAATCAGTTCTATCAAACCAAAAATTGGATTTTATAATTGTGTCTGTACCCATGTATGTCAGTCTGTCAGACTCTGAGGATTTAATCTGAAACAGTTTGATGGATATTGTACACCTTTGTCAGCATAGATATTATTGAGCTATACTTCTGAACTTTTTTTATACAATTTAACCATAGCCTTCACATTAAGGGTACCAATACCTAGTTTACTGAAGAGAATGTTTTTTTATTCTAAAATTTTTATAAAATGGCTCTAACATTTTTGTTTAAAATGGATATCTGAGGAGTGTTTTAAATGACAAATAAAACTGTAGGCCTATTAAGCTACTTGTTTTTTTAGGGAAAATTTGTTTAAGGATAGTTTACTGATGAATGATTTTTTTTTTAATTTGAATATTTTAAAACTGGCTCTTAAAGAATTGGTTCAAATGGGTACCATAGAATGGGGTAACTTGGGATGGTTTTTAACTTCAAATTGTTATTAAGTACACAATGTAAATGTTTCAACAGGATATTTTTATTTTAAAGATATAATCTACACTAATACAATATGATTACATAAAATTCACTTTTAAAAATTAGCCTAGTACTAATAAAAATAATTAAAAAAATTGTTGGTGTCCTCAGTTATACATACCCATGGGACATTAATCTAAAAATAATTACAAAACAAATTTAAATAAATACAGTGTAACATGTGACAATAATTTGATCAAATTAAGTTGAAAAAGACGCCCAACTTTCATTAAACCTCAAAAATAGTTATTTAAATTATACATTTTACTACAAAAACTTAACATTTAATATAAATCAAAGATAAAAGGCATCACTTCAGTTTTTTATTGCAAAAGGAAATGTATATTTCCCCCTAAAATATTTACTGGATTGACTTTGGTTAAAACTTGACCAAAATTAATGTCCATAATGTCATTAACTAACGGAAATACATAAATAAGGTATGATGACACCCAATCAGGCCTTGGAAGAATGTTTTGAAATCTTTTTTACTGTTCTGCTGGAGAGATCAAGAAACGACTTTACTATGTCTAATATCATGTAAAGTCAATGGAAAGCCCCAATCACCTGCCAATGACAGACAATGGGATAATTTTACTGCTCTATTCAGTGTGGACTTTGACATACCAAATTTCTCAGTGGCCTTTCTTAGTGAGCCACCTTTCCTTACATCTTCTAATGCTTTTTCTAGTTGAAACTCTGAATAATCTTTGTGTTTTTGTGTTTCTCGCTTTCTGAGTTGATTTCGCCTCATCCTGCAATCTGGAACAAAAAATTAAATTATGAATGTTAGAACTGTCATTTTATATTTTATGTAATTTCATATGAATAGTAATAGTAGTAATAATAATAATAATAATATAAAAATATTATATTAACAATTAATAATATCTATTATTAATTTTTTTCAGGGTTTTATAATGTTATAGCATGTAACCCCACAACATAAGAACTGAATAATATTTTTAGTGTAAAAAAGTAGGTTGGCAATACATTTTTTTGGTGTTTAAGTGATTAAACAAAACATATTGAGGTTACAAGTAGAATAATTTCTAACCATTAACACACCATAAACTTGTGTTCATGAGCAAAGTTAGTTTAAAACAAATTTAGGGTTAGTTTATCATTAATATTTGAGTAAAGATTGTAGTTTTTATACCTGATCTTCCATATTTGTAAACAAATTTAATGGTATTAAATAGCAGTCAATCTTTTACACAATACAACCTCTTATGGCGGTTACTTTCAAACAGGTCTGCCATAATGAATCGTTATATATGTTATGGAAAAATATCCCAAGTTAACCCCTCTGTCCCAAGTTACCCCATTTTACGGTAGGCTATCTGTTAAGTAGATACCTATTTTACATTAGAGGTACATAATTATATATGGGTATTTCTCTGTAATTTGGAAATTTTAATGTCTCTATGATTTATAAGCAACATGGTTTTTAAAAAAATATATAAATATATATATATAAATATATATATATATATTTAATTTTATTGTGTAGCTCAGATAACATGTTTGACAAATTATATGATCTAAAATTTAGTTAATGCTAGTTTTTTTTGTGTTCAAAAGTCATTCCCTCACCTGTCTCTAGCTTCTTTCATAAACTCAATGTATATCTTTAAAATAAAATATCTTATTTTTTTGTTATTATAGGCCTACTAAAACTACATTGCCGTATTAAAAATATATATATATATTTTTTATTCATTTTTATTTATAGGAACAATAACTTAATTTGTGTTCTCAGGGTTTGGCATCATTCCCTCACACTTACTTATTATTTCCCATATTCTCTGAAAGATGTAAGGAGCAGACAATAAAAGTGGTTCTTTGTGTAGAGGAAACCAATTTGGAGGGGAGTTCCCTCACTTTTCATTTATTTTTAAATATGAGTATTAAAATTAATAAATACATGTGTCTCTATAAGGAAAACCTCTTTTCGCTTTATGAGGTAATTGTATTATATTTGAAAGCAAGTTTAAGAAAGGTGGATAAAAACATATAAGAGGGACAATATTGTGTTCATCCCTTTTATATGTTTCTAGCCACCTTTCCTATACCTTCTTCCAAATATTTAATTACATATGAGTAATTTATCAATATGGGGTGGTATGTGCCAACAGTTTTATAACCTCGCAGCTTTTTCCTTTTAGTATGTAGCAGCCATTTGGTGTTATGTCATATAATTCACTCACCATAATAAGGGAATTATGTTTTAACTGTTTATAGATAGTTAATCTAACTTATTTAATGCCAGTATTAATCAAAACAATGAGGGAATGATGTGTTTAACTTTCTATAGATACCAAGGTTAATCCAACTTATTTAAAGCCACTTTTAATCAAAACAAACAGTAATCTAAATTGTTACACAGCTTAAAGTTGGGCTAAATCTGTTGTTTTTTCTGTACACATTTTTAGCTAAACATGGTTAGATAAAAATATGTGCAACATTATTTTTCTCTAATAAATACAAATATCAAGGTGCCTACTATTACTAAAACTGATTACTTGATATCGCAAACCCATGGAAATTCAACAGCTACAGATTAAAAATCTATAGGACCTAATGTAGCGTTTGTTAAAATGTTTAAATATTGTAATTATTATGCTTATTGAAGATTACAGATTAACAGATAAGATGAAGGCACCAGTAGCTGACATGAACACAAAGGCTGACACTCTTTAATACTTGTTTAAATCTTAACGACGTTTGAATATACACATTAGATTTTTAAGTATCTAGGTGGAGGAGGGTCCTTTATTAACATATTAGCAAACCTGCAGTGATCAGTTGATTTTTGTTTTGGATGGAAATAATTGTATTCTTGGTTATGTCAAGTAAAATCCCTTGATAGCAACACTAAGGCTTTTACAAGGTATGGATACCCTACTCCCATTTTCACTAAAACTAATAAAATAATGTATTTTAACACTAAGTTTCATTCTGGAGTGTTAAATTAGATGTTATAGTAACAGTTTGTGTACTTCAAATTTTTCATGAATCAACTTTGAGGTTATTAGGTGGGATGTCAGGCTCTGTGTTAGTAATTATGTGAATCTCTAATAGTTGACAGGAAGTGTCAGCCAATGAGGGAGCCTTCATAGATCCCGAGAATTCACTGGAACAAGGTTATTTTAATGACTTTTAAATATTTCTTATATGACTTTCTTTATTTGCTCAAATGCTTTTAAAAAAAATCCAATAGTTGACACCCAGTAGCAGGCACGGATGATAGAAATGGCAGGCACTGGTGACAGAAATGCCAGCTACTAGGTACTATATGTCTAAAATCATGTTAGTTTATAATGTTTTAGTTTTTTCACTAATCTATTGTCCTAAGACTTGAAAGAACCTAAAAAGTTCTACCTACAACTGCAATAGAAACCCAAGGCAGATATAAAGGTGGATGATTTTCAAAAATTGACAATCCAGTATGTAGAGGCAAGGAATACTGAACACATCAGTGAAACCACAATGACCAAACCTCCCGAAGAGTTGTTGAATTTTCGCCAGTGTTCTGTCAAAGGGACCAACCCCTCCACCTCAGGTCGAGGCACCTGCCAAAGCCACCATACCCGAACCGGTAGCATCCGGTTCTACCCTTTCGGTCGAGGGCCCGCCCGAGACTGCTCCTCTCCCTATCCCAACCCCCAACTATACTCCTATTCCTTTGCACCCTTCCAACCCTTTCCTATCACTCCCAGCTCCTACCCTTGTCACCCCTGCCGCCCCCACACCTGACCCGCTTCCCACACCCGAGGATGCTACTGTAAAGCTCAAAATTTGCATTGAGCTGCTCAAGGGTATTCCGGGACTGGACCCATGGGACTTTTCCTCGAGTCTCTTGAGGAAGGTCCAGGAGTAACCGTGGCCACTTGTCATGGAGCACATCATCCTCTAACTGGTCTCTCATGGCAGTGCACCCGAATAGAGGACCACTGGTGCTGAAGGAGCTCACGGTCGCACTCTGCAACGCCAACGGAGTCGCGGGGAAAAGGCTGAGCTTGAAAGTTTCCTGGCAAAGCATTGTGTCGATGTAATGCTGTTGGGAGAGATCCACTTATGCTCCGCAATGAGGTTCTCGTTAGTAGAGTTAACTGCCATCGTAGTGACCGAGCGGGGGATGCGGGAAAGGCGGGACGGCGGTCCTGGTCCGGAGGGGCCTTGACCATCACGTCATCTCACTTCCTCCCCCTCCAACACATGGAAGCATCAGCTATCCAACTGGTGACCTCGACCGGCCCAGTGCATCTTATTTCCATCTACTTTCCTCCCTACCGCCGGTTCGACCAGGCTACGGGGACTGACATGGAGGTGCTGCTTCGAGGTACCACGCCTGTTTTAATCGGTGGTGACTTCAACGCTAAGCACCCTTGGGAATCTAGGATTATGTGCGCTCGCGGCGGATTGCTCCGCGACGTCATAGATCTACACCTCTTGGGGGCTTCCGGCCCTCCCCCCACTTTCCCACTTCCCAGACGTCATAGACTTCGTAGTCTCCAGAGGGATCAGAAGGCGGTTAGTGCTGAAGTCTCTAGCTGAGCTAGACTCGGATCACAACCCTGTTCTTGTGAACCTGGGACGCGCGGTGTCCTTCATAGAACCCCCCGAAAAACCCGACCTAAAGCGCACTGACTGGGACAGGTTTACGAATGTGTTGAGAGAGAGGTTGGGACCCACCCCTACCTTTCGAACAGCAGCAGAAATCGATCGCGGTGCGGAGTTCATAACTTCCGCCATCAAGGGGTCGCTCGAAGCTTCGACGCCGAGGCACCGTCCTAAGAGGACGCCACAGGCTTCTTTGC
>CABFVZ010002337.1:21496-80679 GCA_902151445.1 Timema monikensis | reverse complement strand
AGAGACTACTACTGACGAGACTGACCCGACATGTTCGTGAGGCGGGCATCTTGGTGGACGAGCAGTTCGGCTTTCAGGCGGGACACGCTACGTCTCATCAACTCGTCCGGCTCGTGGAGCAGGTCACGAGGAACTTCAACATCAACAGGCTGATTGGTGCTGTCTTTCTCGACGTGGCAAAGGCCTTCGACCGTGTTTGGCACGAAGGTCTCCTTTTCAAACTCCTCTCCCTGAATCTGCCCTTCTACCTAGTTAAGGTTGTTCAATATTATCTTTCCCACCGCACCTTCTCCACTAACTTTGGGAACGCCACCTCCCAAGTCAGAAGCATCCGGGCTGGAGTGCCGCAGGGTTCCATGGTGGGCCTGGTGCTCTTCAGTCTGTATTTGAACGACATTCCAAAATCCCCAGACACCAAGTTGGCACTGTATGTGGACGACACAGCTCTAGTAGAGTCGTGGCGAGGGCAGCTGGTGGAGAGGCGACTCCAGACGCACCTGACGCAGTTGGAGGGGTGGCTGACCACCTGGAGAACAAGTATTAACGTGGAGAAAAGCACTGCAGTGCTCTTCACATGGAAAAGAAAGTACAGGCCGGCCCCATTCCGGCTGTTCGGAGAACAGATCAGATGGGCGGACAGTGTTAAGTACCTGGGACTTACGCTGGATACCAAACTGACCTGGAGACAACACTGCAACAACAAGGCGAGGAAAAGGCTGGGAGTCCTAGGCCTACTGCTTAAGAGGCGTAGCGCCCTGTCCACAAGGAACGGTCTGACGCTGTACAAGCAGCTGCTCAGACCGATCCTCGACTATGCGTTTCCCGCTTGGGGCCACCTGGCGGACACGTATATGAGGAGAATGTAGGCGTTCCATAGCGTGTGTCTGAGGATCACTGTGGGCGTACCTTGGTACGTCCGGAATGAGAGACTACATCACGACCTGGATATGCCTACCATCAAGGACCACTTCCGGAAACTGGCACAGTCCTTCTACAACAGACTTCCCGGTGCCACCAATCCTCTTATCCAGGGGCTTGGGAACTACGTCATCGACCCTGATGGGTGCCATCGACGTCCCAAAGCCCTGCTCGGATAAGAGAGATGTATCAACAGTTATGTTATCTCTGTTTTTTGATTTCAGAACTTCGCGAAACGCGAAAACTCGTCTTTAATTTTTGCAAACCACACGGTGTGATCAATTAGTCGGTACGTGTTGGAACTTGCTCTCGTGCTCCCCTTCAACAACATCTGCAACATCATACCCACATTTATCACTTAATTTTGATATGTTATTTTAATACATTTTTCATAAATGGTTTCTGTCTATGTATTTACAGATTTTATATGAAATGTAAGCACATAAAAAAAATTTAACCTTGTTTAAAAAAAAAATTTCTAAGCCTTATATTTGCCTAATCATAGATAAATACCCATATAGCCCTATATTATTTTTTCATTAAACAATTAATTGAAAAGTAGTTTAATGGGCTTATTTTTGAAAATGGTTGTAACGACTTTGTTTAAAACTGTTATTTGAAGACTATTTTACATTACAAATAGTAGGGCATACTATTAATGTACGGATCATTCTCAAATTGAGGGACGATTTATGTATCCCACCTATATAAATATTTTGTTATTTTTAAAACAAGAAACAAAAAAATGTAGTAGTAGAAAGTGTATAAAACTTGATAAAACATTTAAATATGGTAGTATTAAAAACAAATGAGAATACATTATTATTAAGTCCCTTTCATCACCTCGTTAACTCCCCCCCTCTCCCCCCAATTATGAATTATTTTGAAGTTTGAAGTTCTATACAAAAATAAAGAAAAAAAGTAAAAAATATACAGCCCCGGTAAAATATTCCTGTAGTTGTTATTTTCGTATGACGAATCCATTTCAATAAATTATTCATGAATTTCGACATTTTAATCAATGTTTGTTTGTTACCAAGTAATAGTTTCGATTATGTAAACAATACAATGATTTCGCGGGTAATATCAGCTACAATATTATTGGTCGTCTATACCAAAGATATGTGCTAGGTACGTGCGGTGATATTATTGGTTAACAGACGTAGCAATATATAGGAAAGGACAAGTGAAGATCCATGTATAAAATCATTTATAGCGAAAAAAAACATAATTTTTTAAATTGAGTCTTAGGTAGGAATCTGGTGAAACTTACAGGATTACGGGGGTATTTTCCAGACCAAAAAACAAAAGTATGTTTGAAATTGTCCATGGCATACACAGTATGTCTAAAAAATTTAACTACTTTGGAATCTTCATGTGAGCATTGTATCCAAGGTAAAATAACTAAATTGACTAATATAAAAAATTGTTTAAGGGCTCAGCACCCCTGCAGTTTTTCCACAGTGATGTTATGGGACCAGTCAGCCTTACATCATATTATATTTAGAGATACGTACTTGCCTTAATTTACGATTATAGTGACTTTACCTCTGTTTATACGATTAAGGAAAGGTTGAAGGTATTCGAGTGTTTTAAGAAGAATGAAGATATAGCAACTTATCATTTTAATGAAGGAATAAGCCGCTGAGTTGATGAATACTTATTTCCAGAACCAAGGAAACCCATTGAATCCAAAGGTATACAATTTAAATATATTATCATAAAACACAAAACGGAGTAAGTGAATGCATGATTATAACGCTAATAAACGCAAAATTTTCAAATGATATTTGGCTAGATGCTGTGCTTACATCAGAATATATTGTTAATAGAATCTGACATAGCCTTGGATGGTGAAACCCCTGCCGGGTTTGGCATGGTCACGTCCAAATGGGTCAAAATAACTTTTTTTTTTGCTGGTTATCTTCTTTTCCTACTTAAACAGAATATGTATTATACTCTTGTACTACCAAGGTCCATGGTCGTGGGTTCTCTCTATCTCTCCTCCCTTCCTTGTTCACCCCCTCAGGCCAAGGGTCTCGGACCCCAAGGCCACATCTCTTCGTGGCAGCTTCGCTTAACACCAAAGGCATACCATTAGCCACCCCTTTCACGACAGCTCGGCTACAAGCCGACTCTACATGAAGGCCCAACAAGTAGGGGAGGTGGGGGTAGGTATAAAGAGATCAACCAGACCCTCCAAATGTCACACGTTGCCGAGTCACGTGCTGGACAGCATCCCCTTCAGATATAATAAACTGTTCTTTAAAAACAAATGAGTCTTTGCTACGAAAACCCTCTATGTTGCTAACTCCATATCTCCTTACTCATAAGCTCACCGTAATCTATTGCGCTAAAATATATCCTTTCTCCTAAGCTTACAATAGTCTCAAACGCCAAGCTAGCTCCTTGCCCATAAGCTTATCACGGTCTCACATGCAAAGCTCCCTTCTTATCTTCTTACCCCTAAGCTCGCCATGGTCTCACACGCAAGGTTACCTCTATATTTCTTTTACCGCTAAGCTTAACATGGTCTCACACGCCAAGCTATCTCCTTACCCCTAAGCTCACCACAGTCTCACATGCTGAGCTACCAGCTTATCTCCTTAACCCTAGCCTAACATGGTTAGCTCTCTCTCTCTCTCTCTCCTAGCTCACCGAGCTATTCTAGACCCACCTAAAGGGCAGGGGAGCCGTGAGTAATGATCCCTCTTTAATCATAACGGAAGGAGTAGAACATTCATTGGTACCCAATTAAATTTTCAAGATGGTGCATACGCGAAGAAAAAAGTGCGCCGTCGATTAATGCGCCCCAGGAGGGAACCACATTACATCAACTATGGCAACAGCCAGAAGCCTTGTCAACATATTTGCCTTGGATAGGCAGACAAACAGAGAGACACAATAGGAATGGAGTACACCTGCACTCCGTGCCAAGCCCACCTCCATCTTGTACCTCACCGAACTGCCCCAAAAAAGGTGAAAAAACATCATCTGTGAGATCTGAACTCACATATACCATACATCTGCCTAGGATGGTTAGATGAACCACGTGACGTTACTGGCCACACCTTCCAAATATATCTTCCATCCAGATCCCATACAAACATCAATACTCAATCAACTCTTTCACTTATAATCCTTACAATCAAACAATTGGCTATCCTGCATCCCTACCAGGATTTCATGGAAAGGGTTATGAAGATCCTACCACCTTCATCCTAGACTATGCTATCTTGTTGTAAGCCACTCGCACGCCGATCCAGGGATCACATGGTTAGCCATCAACTTAAGTAGAAAGCCGCCTGCTGCTGGGATTAGCTTGGAGAATTTGTCACTACCTGGGAACAATTTAAGACCCAGCTCACCTCATGATTCGCCAATCCAGCAACTTTTACCTTAACACGGAATTTCCATGAATCTGTGGAGAAATTAATCCGTTAGACGATACAACTCTAACAGAGGCTCCTGCCAACGTCTTCATCTTCTAAGGTAATTTCACTGTTCATCGAGCTAATTAAACCCCATGTATGAACCTTCCTGCACGCATCAAATTCAAAAACCTCGAAGAACTTGTAGACAGAGCCGCCGCTATTGAGAAAAACCGATTAAGACACCAAGCACCACCACCACCACCATCTCTTAGGCTTAGCCAGAACCAAAGTACTATCCACGCCCAGATGCCACTACTGTCCGGAGTAACACTTCAACTGAGATTGTCCAGTCTTACGGCACAACGAACTAGAACAAGATAGCAAGGGAAATAATTGACTAAGGGGGTAGCCACGTCACAGACACAGCAAACCAGAACCATGGAGCCTCAAGATTCATGTTAGTGATCAATCATCACTTCTCCACCCCAATACCAAAAATCCTGATAGAAAGAACTTTGGGACCGGTCTTAGCTCTCATCGACACCACCGCCTCTTCTAGCTCCCTTCAAGCCGGCTATCTCCCTAACCCAAGAATGGAACACTTTTGCACCAGTTGATGGTGAAGTATACATTGATATCTCTATACAATCTTGACCCATCTCTCTCCCATGTCTGTTCACCTATGACCTTAAAGGGCCATTGATCCCCGACTAGCATAGCAAAAATGCGTACTTTACCACAAGTCTCAGTTTGGAGTCAATAATCGACACCTTTTTTGCTGGACATCAGTGGCGTATTCTAAGAAAATTAATAGGGTATACTGTACTATTAAAGTTGCAGAGGAGATTTGGGGGCCGAGGACCCTCAACCACCGCTGTCCAAGAACGTCAAGGGAAATATTTGAAGATGGTTCCCAATAGAAAAGTGCTTCTACTTCTCAGATAATCTGGAAAGACTTCTCAGAAAATCTGGAAGCACCGGGAATCAAACCCGGGACCTCTGGGTTCGTAGCCAGAAACTATGAACATTAAACCACAAAGGTGGTCCTCATATTGTAATGATATCTACATGATTAGGAATTTAAGTAAATATTGATGTCGGGGCTAAGAGTGGTATGGACACATTTCTGGATGCATAAGAGGGACAGATCCTATTCAATTAGCCTAGTGTAAATAAAAGCACACAGTTAGCAATACTCAAAGCAAACAATCATAATAAGAGTAACATGAAGTGGTGCATGGATCAAGCGTCCATCAGGTCTTGATGGGAGGGAATCAGGTGGATTGGCCAACTCTGTTGCAACTAAACTGTTTCTTAAAGCCTAACTTATCTCACAAAATGCTACTTGGAAACAAACGGTTCTTCCAACTTGATAATTTATGCTCCAGAAGCTATTTAGATGCGAAACTCTAACATAGGGGAGATTATGTCGGACTATTAATACTCTATCGCTAAGATATTGGTTTATTGCTAAGATATCCACACATATTTTCTGCTGTAAGCATTGGTGCACCCAAGGGGGAGAGGGGCAAACGGAGTATTAACTCCCCCCTTTCCCAACACCACAAATAATTTTAATAGAAATTTAAATAATATTAAGTATAACTAAAATATTAAGGATTGATGATGTGTCGAATGTATAGGCAATATTTCAAGATCAGGCTTTTGATTTAAACCTAGTATTCAAAAGGTTAACCACTACACACAAAATTAACAATTGAATAAAAAAACACAAATAATAGCTTCGAAACCATTTGCATTATTTAAATATCTTAATTACTCTAAAACTACTCCAAATAATTTCTAAAAGCATTTACTATTCATAAATAGTCTCGGCCGTCAGGGGATAGGGAGTTATACAACCCCAAACACGCTCTCTCCATCAAAATTGAATTCTTGCTACAGCCTTGATTGAATGCCTCCACCAAAGTAAGTGGCTGGGGGCGCCACTGATTATGTAAATTATATTAATATATATTTTATATTACCTTTTCCTTCTAAATCATCTTGAAATGGTGAAATTACACTCCTGACTTTTGGTATTCTTTGATGTTTAATTATATAAAATCCCAATGACTAATAAGTCGTTAAATTAAAACAAAAACTAAAATAACACTATTAAAACTCCACGAATCCTTTCTACTAAAGAAAGAATTACCATTATAAGTAGTGATTATAGAGAATTACAATAGTAATACTCCCGATATGCGTCCCCCTCCCAAAGCTGATAATATGTGCTCCCATCAAAGTTGGTAGTAATATGTGTGTGTATCACCCACCCCCGAGTTGGAAATAATGCCGGGATCACGATCAACTTAACTTTAACTTACCGTATTGTTCACTTAAGGTTCACTCAACTTAAGAAAGCGGATGTGTGATCATGATTCACGTAACTTAACGTAACAAATTGAGACAAACATTTTGTATTTTAATACCAACAAATGAATTACTAAATAGTCCGTATACATCCCTCATATAATAATCGGCTGGTTAGATCACGTGATACCCTTCATGTAACGTTCACTTCATGTGAAAGACCTACCAAGACATATATTAAGTTAAGTTAACTGTAAGTGAACATTAAGTTAACTGCATCATGATTGCTTCCTTTTAAAAACATCAGAATAACCTTTACGTTAAGTTAACCTTAAATGAACGTTAAGTTGATCTCGGCATTACTTAACGTATAGGTTCTTCTCGTGTTTTTAAATTGAAGTGATCACGATGCAGTTAATTTAACGTTCACTTGCAGTTAACTTAACGTAATAGATGTCTTGGGAGGTCATTCCCGTTAAGTGAACATTACATGTAGGGTATCATGTGATCTAGCCAGCCAATCATTATGATGATCTGTGAATGTTAACAATATTCACTCGATATAATAAATATATATTATTAAACTTTTTTGATAATTTAGCTCTCCTATTTTAGTTTAATTATTTTGTTTCAATGTCTAATCACTAGAAATTAAGATAAAGAGTAAACCTTGGTCATAAAACCAACAAATGAATTACTAAATAGCCCTGTAGACGTCACTCGCGCTGAAATGTCTAAATCTAGAAGAGTGGTTAAATGTGTTAGCCAAATACATGATAATACATGTGACTAGAATGCCTAAATACAGCTCAATGTATTTAATTAGTGTATACTTTAAGCTTGTTACGTATACTATTATTTTACAATTAATTATATATATATATATATATATATATATATAATGTAATTTTACTTAAACCACACTAAATTAGATTAATAAATAAACATTGTGATCCTGAATCTTTTTTCAATAGTTGGCACAATGCTTAGCTTGCTATACATGAACAGCATGACCTGGGGCGTAAAAACCCGAGCTTATTGGCCAATTACTTGTGGGTGAGCGGAAAGGAATGTGTTGCAACCCCCTAGACATTGGGCAAGGTTATTCGAGCCTCCTTAGCTTTCCTTGCAGTTTTCAAGCAGCAAGCCCTGGGTTTCCTATTGTGTAAAGTAGAGCCTTTTAGAAGAAAATTACTTAAAACACAGTATTCTTGTAAGTTGAACCAATATTAGTTTTAAGATTAATAATTCATTACATGTGAATGTATTAACAATTTAAACATTAGTATTTACACAGCACAAACAAGATTGAATTAAAAAAACTAGTCCGTATCATTAAGGGCATGCGGTGCAGGACTAGTATACCTGGAGAATATGCCAATTTTGGACAGCACTATCCAACTACGAGACTCCAGTCATAGATGTATCAGATGGCTAACTTAACGTCACCACACAAAGCGCTTATACACCTCAAGAATTTTATTTTACGGTGGAACACTGCCCCTGACTAGGGGCCAAACACCCAAAATCCTGTCACACTTTTCGGAGATAAAACTCCCTAGTCAAAAAACTAGTGGATGGGAATGGATAATCCCAACTTCAGTTAACCAGGAGTCATTTCAGCCCAAAAACAAAGAGTGTTATAGTATACAGAGACGATGGGGAGCCTCAATAAGCACCCAGTATTTGTCATAGAGGGTCGCCATGACAACTTGAGGTCACTGCCATAATCAAGGCGGTAGTTTACTATGTGCTGTAGCAGAAGTTCGTGCTATATTCAGACAACAAACTGATCGCGTAGACATACAATGGAGTGCTGTTGCTATGCGTGAATGTAAGGGAGATGTAAATGTAAAAATCTAAGAAAAATATAAAAATGTAGATTATGCTTATTGTTACGCCCACCATTTAAATAAATTGTTTTAAAAAAAAAAAGCTGCTTCTGATATGAGGAGCGTGAGAATTTTTTGCCAATTTAAATGGGATTGCTTCCACTTCGAATAACTTCTAAAGGCATTGAACTTTGGAGGGGAAAAAAAAAAATCAAGCGAAGAACACTTTAATCTCCCACTCTCCAGACAATTGGGTGACCTTAGGACATGTGTGCGATGGAAATATACCTCAACCCTCACAAAATACATACGATTTTCAATCCAGGATAATACAAACAATCTTTACTTATAAACACGATCTTCTGAAGTGTTTCGAAAATATACAGACAGGCGTTCTGAAAATATATATCTCAGGAACGGTCACACTAGATTCTGGGTTTGTTAACTGACTTGAAAATAGCACTTTCTTGTTTTGGCTAAAATTGTATTTAAAAATAATGCCCCGCATTGATATATGATTTAATCAGTCATAAGTTCTGCAACTTATCCAGTGAGAATTCATACTGCTATTGACGACTTATAAAGGGCTATAATCGAAATTAGAAATAGGCTACCCTCTGTGTTGGATATACCAGAGTAAAGAAAGATGCTCGCAAGACCTACGCCTATAAAAAGGCGACGGTTGAATGATGATGGTTTAAATCTATCGGCAAAAGAAGTTTGTGATACATTAATTTCAAATAAAAGGTAAAGCTTAAGGTAAAACCATCTGTGCAGAGTAGATATATTTCAGTCCGAACACCTTAATGAACAAAAGTAGTTTTCTGATGATTAAAGATAAGTTAACCAGTTTTGCAGTGCATTTTCAATGATTGATAAAATAGATTTTATTACAGCTTGAAGTTTGTTACTCGAGGTCAGAATTAACAGAATAAAATATAACTGGCTGCTTGAATCATTACATTTTATAACTTATTCTGGAGTGCACAGTACATTTAAATAAATCACAAAAGCATTCAAAATTCTTGTAGCTATTCCTATAACTACTTTAGAAAGTGAGTGGTTAACAAATCCTAATTAAGAAACACGTTGTTCGAATGCCTGAAATTCGTCTCCCAAAGTAGATTATGTATTCACAGCTGAAGGATGGCCAACGAACTAGGGGGGACAGCACAAACTGTACAAGGACGTTCATAAGTCCAACATGAAGAAGTGCCTAATCGACATTGATAACTGGGAGGCCACAGCGGCCAATCACCTGTCATGGCATCGGCTTGTCCACGAAGGCCAACAACACTTTGAACTACAACGACGAAGACACCAATATGACAAGCGTAATGCCAGGAAAGAACGAATACATCATAGGAGAGTCAACCCTCGACAGCCAGGGACTAGCGTAGACGACGTCTGCCAACACTGTGGGAGAGTCTGTAACTCCAGGATTGGTCTTTACAGTCACCTAAGAACTCACATTCTCAACTAACGATATCCGTGGAAGACAATTATACTCGTTAGCGAGTGATAGCCCATCATCATGAGTGAATACGGATTAATGCTTTTGTCGTATTGTCTCTAGAGCAATCGATGATTTGCGGGCGATCAGTCTTAAATGTACCACTAATAGAAAAATTCATTTTAGACCAAAACCGAAGATCAGATTTTTCTTTCAAACGATAAACTTATTTATAAACTAATTATAGTATGTATAGTGATCTATATAATGTTAATAACTTATTTATATATGTTTTTGTGCACTGGTGTGTAAGTGTGGATTTTATGATGGATAGTCCCCAACTTCAAACCAAGTGAGTTTTTATACTTTTTTAAGTATACCCTGCTTTTACGTTAAATAGGCTACAGGTTTGTATAAGGTAAGCTGTAGAATAACTTATTAGACCATGTTTATAAGAGTGCTTTCTCTTATGGTTTACTCACAACCGGCCACTTGTAGAATAGCTTCGTATGGCTTTAATCCACTGCTTTAAAATATATTATCGGGGGTGAAGAAACCTATGTATTTAAACAGATTGAAGGGAGTTTCAATATTGAATGCATAATTTATTTCAAAACAAAGATGAGCATGGTAGATAGGCCTGATGATCTTCTAACCTAAATTATGTACAACTAATTTGGTATGGACTTATAAAGAAAGATCGTCATACAACTTACTCAATTTTTCTTCTTTTATCATCAAGATTTTAATACGGCGGTGAATTTGTATTAGGTTACAGGTCAATCGTGAAAACGCTGTAGTTGTTAACTTTGATATCAGGTCAACCGCGAAAACACTTATGGTTTTTTCCAAATAGCCCAGAATTTGTGCGCTGATTTCAAAATCACTTCTTATGTTAGATTTAAACGAGTATAAATTCGCAATCAATGAATTTTGAAGTTTTTATGAATTAAAATGAATAGAAATTACTAGCTACAAATATATTATGTAAGTAGGTACTTAAAAACCGTTTAGTTGTGTATAAAAGAAAGAGCGTGCTATTATGATCTAGGCCTATTTATTATTACAGTCTACTTAATGTTTTATTTAGGTTATTTATAGGAAGATGTATTTCGCTTGATATGTGACAATATTAAGACTAGTCATAATACACACCAATCTAATTAAGAATAAAATTAAATATCGCATTAATTTTTTTCCCCATCGATTTGCAGTACATATAGTAAAATTACATAAATTCACATACCAGCTGTTAGATCTACTTCTCCCCAACCGCCACTTTTGTATAAGAAAAACATCTCAAAATCGTTTTCGCGCTCTACCTTGGTCAGAACCACTTCGTTGTAGGCCCTTGATACCAAGACGTAGCAAAGTCAATCACTAAAATTCGCCTAATTACAAATAGGTATTCTTGTTCCTCCAGTCATTGGCAAAACCTACAAAATGGTATCCTAGAAATACTTGGTTTAATGCTTATTTTGGTTGCCATAACAACAATATGAATTATATTGTTGATTGAAGTTTTTCTCTCATATATTTGTATTACAATTTACACATTACATTTGTATGTATCTGATGTTTACAAAATAATTACACTTTTGAAAGGTTTGCACTTAATAATGATATTTTAGTTCATAATAGGCTAGAATATTTTATAACTTATTTAAGATTGAGGATTCAGTAATTAATTTGCCTCATCATGAGTTGAAGGAGTAATATATATTATTAAATTTTTTGTTTCTACTTTAAAACTGTTATGGACTAATAAAGTATACAACATCATAAAAAATATCTAAGAATTTTTATTTTGATTTGCAAAATATCCACATTAAACTTTACATTAAGTTTCATTAAATTTATATTAGGCCTAATAAATTATTCAATGTGGGTTACTTATGGTAAAACATCTAGGGGGACATATAATTTAAAATATTTATATTTCTCATTTGAAACTTATTATTTAATATAGTCTAGGCCTATAATATTTTGGATGTAATTTATTTATTTTATTTATTTTAGATGTAGATTATATAAAATGTATGACATGCATTATGCACCAACAACTTTGATGGTAGGCTATAAAGTTGGTTCTATGCAAACAAAAAAGGTTGAATACCGTACCAGTGCTCTAAAAGGTACTAACTTAGTCCTCAACACTTTTAAATATTAAATACTGTACTGTACACCACCCTAATATAAGTTTGAATTGATTATGTTAAAATATTGATTTTTTCTGTGTGATGGGTGTTGTGAAAAGTTTGAGTACCTATTGTTAAATGTTAGTAAATAGACCAGGCATTCTACGAGGAGGAGGACTATTGGTACCATGGTACTGGAATCGGAAATTCCACGAGTCCAGGCCCAGTCTATCGAGAGGTGAATCAAGTGCAATTTAAATATAAGCATGTCATCATGTACACAACATTTCAGTGTTCATTTATACATTAATTTGTGTGTGTTATTTTGTAATATTGTCAAACAGTGGTGGTGTAACAGAGAGAAGGGTAGGAGGATAGCATTTCTCTTAAATGTAAATAATCCCTACCCCCTAACCGAAATAAAGTCCCCCATCTCCTGGAATAAAATTTCCCCCTTTCCCTTCTATAATTATTACACTCCCCTTTGATATTCTCGAATATAACACTACTAATAGCTTTATAGGCATCCAATTTTCAAAATTTGCTGGGGGATGACAACTTAAATCGCTTCTATAATAGGCATCTAATTTAAAAAAAAAAATCCAGGTGAAGAACTTTCTAAATAGCTTCTAAGGACATTCAAATTTCAAATAGTTTGACTACTCCAAATATCATCTTGATACATGATTTTCAAACATTGGTCTCTAGGTCCCCCTTTGATTTGGGGGTCAAAGTCCCTTAAAACACATTTAATTTGCTGATTTCCCCCTGGACAAATGGGGTTCTACCGCCACCGAAATTGAGTATTACAAAGAAAGGGATGTTCCACGCTTTTCCACTAGTACCGGGCTCGTTACAAACAGGCTTACCTGGTGGGTCTGAATTAGACTATTATTTTCTAGAATTTGATCACTCATACATAATTTGTGGAATAGAGCTTGCATTTGAATAAAAAACTATCTTTCTTAAGTAGAAAAATATATTTGATTCAATTAATTATGAGAATGGAAGGTATATAAGTAGTGTCTCAAAGTAACTCAGTACTACCTTAACCATTATGAGAATCAACAACTAATATTAGTCCCTCCACAAAGATTCAGAGTAGCCCTTGTGTCATTTAGAGAATATGTGTCCTAAATTATTGTGTTTAATTTATAATGTTAAAAATATATAAAAATTATATGTTTTATTTGGTTTAATAGCCATCAAGATGCCCCCATCTCCACAAATTCAACACATTCGGTGCCTTGACACCAAAAAAAGGAAAGATAAAAAGTCCTGTGAAATGTCCGAAAAAGCAAGATCAAATTCTAAACCTCCATCAAGAAACTATGTCATTGGCAAGGAAAAGATACGACTTGTAACTCAAGATTTAATTAGAGATCTGATTGTACCAAAAACTGAACCTAACTTGTATCCTGCTGTAATGGAGAAAAATGACTTGAAAAGGTTGAAAAATCAGGCCAAGGTACGCTTTTATTATATATATATATTTAAAAAAATATTAGATTTGATATTCCAGCAGTTCCCAATGTGAGTAGGTGTACCCTCAGGAGTACGTGTTAGGACGTTTCGGGGTATGCGAAAGCATTTGAATAGTGGCAGAAAGAGCTACATATGCCAGCATTGTAAGGCAAAGAATTCACTTAAATTTATTAAATTAATTCAACAATATGGTGAGGGTTAGTGCGGGTTTGCTTCTACTTGGTATTATTGATGATGTAGCCCAACTTATTATAGGAAATACCTATAAGACTGACTCCAGATCATTAATTTACCTATAAGACAGACTCCAGATCATTAATTTACCTATAAGACAGACTCCAGATCATTAATTTACCTATAAGACAGACTCCAGATCATTAATTTACCTATAAGACAGACTCCATATCATTAATTTACCTATAAGACAGACTCCAGATCATTAATTTACCGTGCTATATAATTATATGAATGTTATATTGAATGCATTGTAACAACACACATTAACAATTAATTACTATTTATATACTTTTTATAGCAGCTTAAGAATTAATTTAGTAAAGAATCACTCTGAATTATACCATGTTCTCTAAGATTTGAATTGGGATTCAAGATTTATAGGTAAAATGAGGATTCATATCCGTAAAATGGTGAATTCAACCCATCTTTAGTGGTAAAGATTACTAATGTTTATTTTGTATATGTCAAAAGTATGAAAGCCAAAGGGTGTAACTATCATAATTTCAAAAATTGAGTTTAGGTTATTTTTATGTTTTCTAATTTAAAATACACCTTCTGACCAATTGGAGTAAACCTAACTTTGTTATAAATGTTTTAAATCATTTTCCTTTTAGTTTTGTACCTGAATATTTTAAAGGCAGATCAAGTGGCTTAACCAGCATGAACAATACATTATTGCAATCATTATTCGAAAACCTCATTTGTCTTTGATTGAAAATATGCTATTATAGCTATCAGAAGCAAATGGACCAATTTGCAGAAACCTATAAATTAAGCCAAGCGTAACCACCAAAACAATCATGTACAAGCCAAAGAGCATAGCCCCCAAACTCGAGTAATAAATTATGAATAGCTATTAATTGAATTGAACTATTTTCTCATTTTATTAACTGCATCATCAAATACTATGAATATTTATTTTATTTTATAGTGAAAAAAATTGAGTGAATATTTTTTTATTCAGTTGTTTTTATCTCCCTTAAATTTTGCATTTTGAGGATTACATACTTTGGCCTTCATACCCTCACATTGTGATCCTACAATAAAAATAATACCAGTTAATGAGTCACCAAAACAATATCTTTTATGGTCAATATTAGAGTTAAAATAATAATTTATCAAATATGATATGAGGCTGAAGAGAGAATGGTAGACTAGAAGCCATTTTAATTTAAAAAAACAAACAGCATTTCAGTGCTCCTGACTGGTTTTTGAACTCGGGGCCCTAACCAATTGGTTGAGAGTCGATAATTGAAAATACTGATCAAACTCGCCAATAACAACTTTACAATCTGCTCACTATCTTGCGTTTTCTTAGTCTTTCATTGGAAATATATTTCCAGGTAATCACCACAAAAGATCGTCTGGACATGTTGGAGCAAGCAGAGGCTTTAAAGAATCAAGAAATGAAAGAATCGATGGCACGTAAAGCAGAAATCAAAAAGTATGAAAAGCAAAGAGAAAAAGGGGCGAAACTTACTGAGGTTATTACAATATATTTTGTATTCAATTTAAATAAATATAAGTACACTAGAGTTTCGGAAACTCGACTTAATGTGGACCGAGATGGTGTTGAGTTATTGAAATGTCGAGTTTTATGAATGAACTTGCATAAGATGTATGTTTACTATGTCATGTTTACTAAAAAAGGATGAATCACACTACAGTATTGAATATTATAGGTACAGTTGTACTGTACTATAGTATTGTACGGTATGGTAACAGTAATATACATACAGTACAATATAATATGTGTTAATATAATGGTGTACATACATACGTGTAATATACAGAAATGCAGTACAGTATTTTACATATAATATTGTTTTGTATCGACTACAAACGGAGCAATTGTAAAAACACCACAGCATGACTGTTCCACTAGAATTACACAAACAAATTGAGAGGCTATACAGTTGAATGAACTTGGATTGTGATGGCTGGCACCAACAACTGTGTGCACATGTCGAGTTACATGGAATGTCGAGTTTCAGAGACTCTACTGTATCTTATTTTGCAACCTCTCCATTCCCCAGAAAACCTGTATGTAGCCTTTAAATAATAGGTATTGATGACAATCAGATTAATGTTGGTAAGAATAGTAACCTATTGGGTTGCAAGGAAACACCTATTGGACAGGAAACAAGTAATATTTAAAGAAGAATGTATTTAATTAATAGGTGCCACTGTGAAGATAAGTATTTATTTAGATCATAGAAAAATTACATATATTTTTGCAAGCTATAAACTACTAACCTATAGTTCTTGGCATCCCATCTCATATTTTAACTGGTTATCATTTTGGAGGTCATCGAGTATAAAATATGACTTTCTTTATTCCCAAAGTTGTAATTAAAATATGTATAGCCTGGATTGGTAGTAAGACATTAACTTACTCTATGATATTAGGAACTCAAAAGTTCATTGCTGCACTCATAATAGTCTGTCACCTATCCCTATCTTAAGATAGTTCTATTTAGTCCACCTCATAACAACCTATCCCTATCTTGCGCTAGTTTTATCCAGTCTACCCGCCTCGGTGGCGTAGTTGGCTAACGCGCTAGTCGTGTTGAGCTCGACCGCCGAGGACGGGGAGATCAAGGTTTGAATCTCGGTCGGGTGAACTGGGAGGGGTTTTTCCTAAATGGTTTTCCCACTCTCACTCCACGCAAATGCGGGTTCACTTCCTCTAATTCAACCTTCCCCAATTCCCAATCCATTAGCATAGTTAGTACTTAAAGCGTATAACCTGAACGGGTAGTAAGACGCGGTGCTAAATAATAATAAAACTAATAATAATAATATACAGTCTACTTCACTACACCCTATCCCTTTCAGGCCCGTTATAATTTTATTCTCCCATTGAGTTTACCAGTCATTACCCTGAACAATTATTTTTTTATTTATATGTGTCTGGGCTGCATCACTTGTAGCTCAAAGTCGGTGGGAAGATCAACCAGTATTTATGTATCTTTCCCAGGGGACACTTGAATGTACTAATCGTACATTCTTTCAGTGGTGACTCTTTACATGTCGAGATGAGGTGATGATGATAAGAAATATGAGGGTGTGAAACTAGTAGAAACTCTCAAGCCTAACCATCCAGATACCGATGACTGTTGGGATAGTTCCCCATTCAGGAAAAATACCCATGGTAGGCCTACCAGCCAGGAATCAAATCTGGGACTCTTAGGTTGGTAGACAAGTGCGCTGATCACCATACCACAGGGCTGGTTATAAGACGCAACTAAAAAAAAGAAGAAAAAAAAGATAACATATTTTCTGGTTGAATAGCTGTTTTTCTATGTTCTCATTCCCTTTATCTTGATATGGCAAGGTCCAATAAATTAATATTAACCTTGATGCAGTAAATAAATGTTTAAAAAAATATAATGAGTTATGTTATTTATTGTGATATCTGATGTTTTAATCGTATAAAATAGAGGAAGCTATGAGCACATAACTATCCTATTGAAAAAACAATCGGGCATACAATACACTGTTCTTCCCATAAAATGTTGCCAGCTAGGTGCCTTTATAAAGTTTACAGGCGGGGGCAGTGTAATATTTCATATTATTATAATATCAGTTTAATTTTATCTGGATGGTCAGCTTAATCAGCCGGACGAATACCCATTTAATAGGTCCCGGGGAGAACACTGACCATAGTTAATCATGCAAAGAATAGCTTGTAGGCCTATACAAAATATTTAATCATACCATATGGACTCAACAATATTTTGGCTTTGCAATAACAAAATCTACCCAATTACCTCAAAAGTATTTACAAAACCCAGAACTTAAATTGTTTTTAAAGGGCTTTTATACATGTGGGAAACTTCACCTTATTGATTCAGATTCTCTCATTGCAAGTTAGTTCAAAGAATAAATTACGGTGTGTAGTCAGGCTAAATGATATCTATATATTGGTGTTCTATGAGGTGGTCCTACCAGTCTGGATTATGTTTGTATAATTTCTTAGAGTCATAACGATAGTAATAAAACTATTTATTCTATAGATCCTAGAATCCTTATCACATCTGGTGAAAGAGACTATTTTTCCTGACTGTATAAGACATGTTTGATTTGCTTAAAGCCAACCTCTTACTGCTCTTTTTTCCATTGTGTTGTGGGTTACATAAAGCCAACCTCTTACTGCTCTTTTTTCCATTGTGTTGTGGGTTACATAACAGGTGGAACAAGAAGCTAAAAGACAGGCTCTCCATTTGCTGCAACGAGCGTTTGAGATGCGCCAAGAACAAGAGGATGAAGTGAAAAAAGCTAACAGACTGATTCTTGGCACTAAATGCCATGCTATAAGAGATGCTCAGATCGCAGAGAAGAAACTAATTATGTGAGTGGTGATAATTCTTATCTCACAATTTTTACAATAGTGACAAGGTAATACCTTTAACTAATCCCTCCAAAAACTGAAATCTGATTACCTATTAAATTTTTTAGGTAGGAGTGATTGACATATTATTGTGTTCCAAGTTTGGTAGCAGTTAAGTTAAATCATAATCCAATTAAAATTAATACCATAGCTTAAAATTACAATCCAATGCCTTAGCTCAGTTGGTAGCATGTGTGTCTACTGAGTTAAGGGTTCCAGGTTCGATTCCCGGCATGACCGAAAAATTTGTCATTGGTGAAATGTGGGTTTACCCTTTCACAGTGATGAATTAACAGCTGGGGACTGGATGTTGTGCCTGTCCTAGTCTTAATTTAGATTATAAGGTATATGATGCTACAACAGGCCTAGTAGGCCGCTAGCGCAAAATATATGGCTTGAATAAAAAACTGACCCATGCCACAAGCTGGAAACAGTAATTGATGTAAAAACAACTATCATAGTTACTGAGGCGATCTTTGACTGCCACACTTTCTGATGAAACAACAATTGGCTTAATTTTTTTGCACGCCATACCTTACTGCCAATTAAAGTCATCTAAGGATGGCCACTAATCGAGAAAACCAAGAATTAAGCTTGAATTTGGATCTTAAGGGAAAAAACTAGAGGAAAGTGATTTAATTTTTCCCTGTCAGAAATTAAAAAAATACTAAGCGCCTTATTCAAAAGTAGCCTCATGCATGTGTGACTAAACTTTATGAATTTTCTTAAACTTGATTTTGTATAAAACTTGAAGAAAAATCGCACTTCTTGAAAATTTTAGCATTAACACAACCGCCAACTTTTCCTATCTAATTAATCAAAAGGTGTTTATCGTGCATCTTTATTGTGATAGCTTGCACATACACTTTCATATTTAAGTAGGAAGACACTTTGACATGTCAAGGGGCGACCTCAGTAATCTTGGGGTAAATCGCTCGCCTCAGGATCCGATATTCTTAGCTTCAATCCCAGTAGGAGTCTACGGAATTTTTTTGAGCGATAAAAATCTTTAGCACAGCTTCCTTCAGAGGGGAAATAAAGCTATTAATCTCATGTCGATTGTGTCATGCAAGCCCAGCCCTACAACAATTGGCGCCTGGGGCAAGATACATATAATGAACCCCTTCCCCCACCCCCATTTTTATATCTTTCCCTTTGTGTATATTTTTTTAGATAGCAAAAGTTCAGTTTAGGTAAAAATAATATATTCAAACACATATTTTTGACATTCATACAAGCACAATTCAATAACCAAATAATATAGAGTAGAATGTTTGTTAGTCTGCAGCAAAAAATAAAATGCATTCTGTTAAATAATCAAAATCAGACTCGCGGACAATATACAACTCCTGGCAGGCTATGTTCCTCTGTCTCACACTATTTTCTTTTTAAAAAAAAGTACTTTACGTACTTTCACCTGGGAGAATTTTGTCACAGTTGAAGAAAGACCAATCTTACGGGCTATGTAAGTTTATATGGATAAAATTTATAACGATGACAGTCTTTCATCGGTCATTGTAGATTGAAGATAAGTCTAGATCAGTTTTAACTTTGAAAAACTGCATTCACCACTAGCAACCGTCACTAGCATGGTCAGCAATACATGAAGTGACACCCAGATGTTGGGGAAAGTAGTGCTCATATTTTTTGGTTTTCACTATGTATTGTAAAACATTTTTTGGAGATGGTAACTTTTCTATGTTTGGAAGGCTATGTCAGAAATATTTTCTTCTCTAAGTTCCAAGCTGTTAATATCCGAATTACTTTCATCCATGAGTGTGTTTTGCAGTTTCATGCATTGATCCAATTAAACTTTGTCAGCTTCAAGGGCATTATCATTATCACATTGTGGTTGGCACAAGTCAAACTAGAAGCCCCAAATAAGTTTGTGCTCTTCAAGTTTCTCAAACTGTTGCTTTAATGATGTGTGCAGTTCAATTATGACATAGAAAAAATTACATTTTAATCGATCTTCTGGGCTTGCATTTTCTGACTCATTGTGACCTTCATATTCAAATTGGCTTTCTTTTTTTTTCCACTTACATGTCAAATCTGCAAGGAAGGATCAACTCCAAATTATTCTGTGAATGCTTTCACAATAATAATAGCATTTTCATATCCAACATGTATTTATGAAGAGCTAGATTCCACACACTTTTTAAACTAAAGAAGTACCTAGCCATAGCAATATCGATTGCTGGACTTTGCATCACCTTAATCGCAATGTTTACTTGATAATATCATACCATACAACCAGAGAAATAAAGAATTCAAATTTCATCAACTGATTAACCAATCAATTTTCCTCATATCTCAGACCAGCATCTGCCAGAATAGAGTCAAAAGTTTCCATTAAAGCATCACATCCTTTATCTGATATCTGATAGTCTTAACACTATAAATCCTACTTTCATTGCAAGTAGTGCTAAGTGGCTTCACAGTGAGGCTGGAGACATGTTTCTGCATTATTTCCCAACGTTGAACAGTTGCTGTGAAAAACACCTAGATTCTCTGCAGAATACCAAAAAAGGATGGTGGATATTCTTTATGATGAAGCTACAGCTGAAACCACTAAATTCAATTAATAACACCCAGAAGGTACAAAAGAAGCTCTTTGGTTCATTTGAAGATGCTGGTTTGAATACCATTTGTTTTTAACCTTCATGTTGGCTCCATTATCGTACTTGTTCTCTACAGTCCTCTAGTCTCAAACCATTTTCAGCCATGTTTTTAACATAAGCCCTGATAATCTTTCCCTCGTACTTACTATAACTGGCATTCCTAAATCCCAAAAAGTGTTATTTAATACTAAGTACATATAAATAACATATAAAATTTGCCAAACATTAAAATTCCTTCCATTGGAAGGAAAAAGCACATTTTTTCACTTGCTACAGGCGCCCCCGGTTCTTGGCACCCTAAGGTTGGCCCTGGTGGCATGTAAAAGAACCCTGGTAGGTATTTGAAAATACCTCTTCCAGCAAAATTGGTGGGTCTCTTTGCTCTTGCTCATAGAAATTCTTGTGTGCTGATATAATCAGTTGATTCAGAAAGTGCATGTTAAATACCTCAAATAAATGAAAAAATTATATATATATATATATATGTCAAATCATATGATTTGCCTTCATCTGTTACTTTTGATAGATAATAGTGATACCTATAAAATAATACTATTAAAAATATATGTGAGCCTGCAAGCGAACTATACCAACCGAGCGACTGCCCTCGTTAACAATGATAGTGCCAACATTTGTGGTTAGAGAGTGTCATGTGATCAGCACAATGAGCCCTTTGGCTGTTAATCTCATTTTTCTAAATTGGAGCTGATACTTCTTTATTCAAGTAGCTTCTCATTAGTCCTGCTGATGTTGAGTTTGACACCTTTACAGACCCAATCCTTCACAGATACGTTTTTGGAAGCACCAGATATTGAATAGAGGACGTCTGAATTTGTAGCCAGTAACTCTGACCATCAGACCGCAGAGGTGGTCTAAAATATTAGTAAAACAATATCATCACTGACCACAAAAAAAAAAGTTTTCTTAAATTTTCTTCTTACAAGAATTCTACTATAGTTTTGTGTTTTCATATTGAAGTTGAGCATATTTATGTAGTGAACTTTAGTATACAAATTTCTTTTTTAACATGTCTACTAGCGTATAACCCGAACAAATAGTAATATGCGGTGCTAAAAAAAAACATGTCTACTCTCTGCTTGTGATTAAACACACAGCACAATTTAGAATCATGCCTTTCTTAGCCAGTTCTAATAAACAAGTTTAATTATAATGTAGAGTAATTTCAGGGCAGTACCCTGAATTTTTTTTTTAGGGGGAAAGAAGGGGTCTTATCTTATCATGCCAAAGTCTCCAAAAATAAGATGTTAAGAGATTTTAATAACAAACGTCTGATTTGATTTAAAGTGTTTTAAAACAAAATTGAAATGGTTGGTGATATCACTGATATGAATTGAAAAAAACTCCAAAAATCTACTCGCCTTACATTGAGTATACATATTTTTTAAATAATACTTGCTCAGATACTACAAATTGGTCATCATGTTCGGAATTTTTACAAAACATTTTCATTCAGAAATACTTTTTCAAAGTCTCACAATCAGAGGAAAAGTCTTGATAAAAATCAGGATTTTTATGACCAGCAAAACAAAAAAAAATTGATGAAATTTTATTCCAGTGCTTGAGTGGCCACCCTGTACCCACATACTTGCAATATTAAGTTAGAGCTGAGGAAGGCAACATTCACCGGGAATATACCTGCATTTGCATTGAGGAAGATTGGGAAACCATATAAGTACACTTGACTTGGATTAAGCCCTAGGCCTAGCTTTACTAACAAGACTAAATAGATGTGCCAGCGCAACTTTGAAAGATGCACTTAAAACTGTATTCACTAAATAGAGCAGACTCAGTTTGAGAGCAAATTTGTGCCGTTTATTTTAGCACATTCAAGAGTAGGAGCAGGGCAACTATTAAATCATGCCACTCCAATAAATTAAAATGATGGCATATCATCATAATGCTTCAGAATACGATAAGTTAACTGTACTCCCATTAATGATATAGGAATTAAAGTAATATACATCTTGCAAGCAAACAATTTGTTTTAACTTATATAGTGCAAAGCTTTTACTTACTTTTTATTGTTGCATTACATTCATTCAACACCATAGCATTTCTTTAATTATTACAAAACAAAACCATGAACTGTGGAATCTTTATCTAGATCCAAAGAGGTTTGTATCTCTCTAAGTCCAAAGACATCTCGTCACTATATATAGCATGTAAGTATAGCTTTAAAATAAGTTTTAAAATCTCTATAAATGTTTTATTAATTGAACTAAATAGTTAAACTAATAACATAAATAATTACTAATATTGTTTTTGAAAAGCACCCAGAAATAGGCCCATTTTAATTTAATTGCTATCTTAAAAGAAAAATATTTTGGAATATTTGTATTTTTCTTATAAAGATTTAAAATAAAGTAACATTTTTACTTTGATAGTAAATTCTTATTCTGATTGGTTAGAAAAAAAATAAACAAATAATGCATTTATGGTGACGTCACTACTGTTCTTGCCACCAGTTTTCTCCTTGTTTAGTGAATAGAAAAATGGAACAAATGAAAAGGCACAATTCGGGGAGCATCATGGACTCATAGTTGCACCATTTCTAGACTTTTATCGTAACAGATTTGCTCCCTTTAGTGAATCCATGCCCTGATCTTCCCATCACCAGTAATCCAGTTTATTGCCAGAGTGAAACCTTAGCCCATGCAATCACTGATTTAGGAGGCCTAATATCTCTCTAATAAACACTAAAACATCTACTCTTCATGGTGTGAGCCTGCAAGTGAGCTAAACAGACCGAGCAGCTGCCACCTATAGTGATGATCAGGCCCTATGAGAGGAGGGGAGGGGTCTAAAAGAGGCATGGGAATTTCCTGGAGTATCACAAAATGTTTGCATGTATTGAAGACTAGCATTCACATTTCCACTATTAGTACTCTTAATAAATTGTTGGTATTATTATTCTTTTCCTTTTTTTAAATATTAAAGTGTAAATTATCTATCTTATTTTGTCTCATTTCTTTTCATTTTCAGAAAGGATTAATTACTAACATCCGATTCATTGGCCACACGGTCTAACTCACTACTCTCACTGTAGACTAGACTGCCAATGACAGGGAGATAGAGGTTTGAATCTCATTTTGGTGTACTGAGGGTGGATTTTCCAAAAGGGTTTTCTCTTCTCTATGCAAATGTGGGTACATTTCCTCTAAATATAGCCTTCATAGTCCTCAAACTCATTAGCATAATTAGTAGGCCTATATAAGCGTATAACCTGAACCGGTAGTAAGATGCAATGCTATAAAAAATTAACCCTTTATAGACAGAATTTATGTAAAATGTAAGGGGGCTTGAAAAAACTTTGTACCCCTTGATAAAATTTATCTCAGGGCCCTGGCGATGATAGTGCCAACATTTATGGATAGAGGGTGTCAAGTAGCTCCTCATTTGTCTTCGCAAGGTTGAGTTTGATTCCGTTTCAGACCCACTGTTTCACAGATAAATTTTGAGAGCACTGAGGCTTGAACATGAGACTTCTGGATCTGTAGCCAGGAACTCTGACCACTAAACACACCTACCATGGTACTCACATCTCTGCTCAAATTTGTCTTTATTATAGATATAAAGCTGTATATCTTTAACTAAGTGTGTACACAGTGAAAGTTTAAAAAATTTTTACTTTTATTTGAATATTTGCTGGCTTTGACTATACGTTGAACTAAATAAATAAAAAAATGCAACTTTTGACAATTATTAAGCCTCACCATTAAAATATTGACAGCTATAATAAATATTTATGCTAAGCTTAAATTTTTACACTATCCGCTTTTATCTAAATAATTAAAAATTAATGTTAGAAGTTGAAGTAATTTAATTGTATATTGTGATGATAATTTGATTTATAATCTTAGGTAAATATATGTAAAATATTTTTGAAATAAAAAGATTTTGTAAATAATATTTATTGTCTAAATCTACACAAACATGAATAATCTAATTTTCTTTTAATACAAAACATTACCCGCCTCGGTGGCGTAGTTGGCTAACGCGCTTGTCGTGTTGAGCCCGACTGCTGAGGACGGGGAGATCGAGGTTCGAATCTCGGTCGGGTGAACTGGGGGTGGTTTTTCCTAAATCGTTTTCCACTCTCCCTCCACGCAAATGCGGGTTCACTTCCTTTATTCAACCTTCCCAATTCCTATTCCATTAGTGTAATTAGTACTTAAGCGTATAACCCGAACGGGTAGTAAGACGCGGTGCTAAATAATAATAATACAAAACATTGAAAAAGATTATTAAAAAACATTCCCCTATTCAAACTTTTATTCTGCATTGAGAATATTTAATATATTTGATTTGGCCTCGTTTTGAATCACTAAAGTGGATTTTATACACCTGTGTGTGTGTATATATATATGTGTGTGTGTAAAAAACATGCATTCTTTTCAGAAAGGAACTGGAGGAAGAAGAGCAAAGACTGGACCAGATGATGGAACAGGAGAGGAAGGATGCCTTATACAGAGAGGAACAAAGGAGGGAAAAGATGAAGACAGAGAAGCAGAACTATGTTCATTACATCATGGAGCAGATCAAGGAAGGGGAAATACAGAAGATTATAGAAGCAGAAAGAATAGAGGAAGTAAGATTCAGGGGATGGATAAAGATGGTATACTTTAAAGCAGGGGTTGGCGACCTTTTAGTAGTGTTGTGCCAGAGTAATATTATAAAGTCGCTCAGCCTAAGCCTAACAAAATGGTTTGTATTTTTATACTAGTTAACTAATACTTACAACAACTAAAACAAATTTAAGTTGATTTTGTAAAATGTAAATGTAACATGTTTTTAAATCGAACAGATTAAATAACTATTGTTTCTTGTGAATATTTAATATAAATAAGATAAATAAGAATAAATACAAAAGTTATAAATGTGTTTTGCATTAAGTTCTGAAGACATTATTTTGAAATTTTGAAACAAAATAGTTGAATCATTGAAACATAAAAAAACATGTTACTTAAATTATTGCTCGCATCAATGGTTTTAATTAATAATTAAGGTTTTATATTATTTTCATTCAAATTGCTCAGCATGCTATTGAAAATTGTTCCTCATGCCAAGAGTGGCATGTGTGCTGTAGGTTGTCAACCCCTTCTTTAAAGAAAAAAGTAATCGCATCTGTATGAACAAATAGTGCAAAAACATTTAGGATAAACCATCATAATTACACTTGGCCAGGATTTGAACCAAACCTCCTCATCACTCGCAATCTACTCTATTGTGAGTGTGGCGCCTTAGAGCATTCAACCACCAATGTAGGTCTAATGAGCATAGATGTAGGAAATTTATGAAAGATGATTAATAACAATAATAATAATAACCATTCTAAATTTCAATTTGTTATGCATCACATCCAGGCTATCAGTATATTTACACTCATGATGTAAAGATGAAGGTATAATTTAGAGGAAATGTATTTGTGTTAGAGTGAAGGGCGAATGGCGAATGGAAAACAATTGATGAAAAACCATCTTAAGTACACAAGGTAGGGATTTAAACCTTGACCTTCTTGCCTTTGGCAAACCAGACCATGAAAACTTGTGGCCTTTGCCTGTGTGTTTGCATGAGTGTAGAAAGGTATTGTCAGGGGGGTCTGAACACCCTACCTAAAATTAGTATTCTGTTAACACAACCCTACATAATTTATTAGTCATTCTTGCTTAAGCTTGTTATAAAACTTTACTCTTATTTGCATTTCAACATTCAATAGTTTATGAGAGATACAAACATTGTTACTGGACATAGTATTGCTAATCATATGACACTCTAATAATCTTGTTTAGACTCGCGCCAATGGGCACACGGACTTAACATCAAGCTTCTCTAAATCTGGTTTGCCGGTGACTAGGAGGTTGAGGTTTGAATCCTGGCTCGGTGTACTTTGGATATTTTTTCTTTAATGTTTTCACACTCCCTCTCTACACAGATGTGGGTACACTTCCTCTGAATTCTACCTACCTTGCTATTAGTGTTATTTCAACTAGATAGTCTGTACTAGTGTTAAGGGGCCGTCCTTAAATTATGTAAGGCTTTATTTCATGATTTTCAAACCCCTTCTTCTATCCTATGTAACTTTTTGATGATTTGGTAAATTATATTAAAAAACGAAAAGTCATTTGTCATTTGTATTGTAATCAACTATCTTTATGCAAAATATGAAGTATAATATTTATATATTTTCAGTTATTTGTATAAAACAGTGAAAACTGATGTCACACTAGCGTCTTGTGAGACACTTTTACTCGCCAGCTATACAACATGTAAGACAGAGCTGGTAGCATCATAAAACAAAATGTACACCTTCACCCTCTTCAGTTAATAAATAAATAAAACATATCAAAATTTTCTGCCAAAAAATTTGTTTCTTTAGAGTTTGTTTCACAATAAGCATTGATTAAAAAGGCTTACATAAGTTGGATTCTGACACCTTGCTCATCCATAATGAAACATAAGAACATACCGAACCCCCTCTGCGCGACAAAAACCTTATGTAATTTAATATAATCTTAGATGCAGTGCTTAAACAAACTTGTTTGGAAGTAATATTTATTATTGTGCATGTGTCATTTTTTTGGACTTATAAAATTATGGAGTTAAAATACTTGCTTACTCATTTACTCAATCCAAGGCTGCATCACATATTAACATTAGCTAGTTCAGTTTGATATTTGGTTTGTTACCTAGGCACAGATGGCTATGCAGTTGGATGACTTGAAGAACCAGAAAAAGAGAATAGAGGAGCAGCAGAAGATGAGAGAGGAACTACGGAAAGTGAATGAGCAGCTCTTGTACTTCCAAGATTTGGAGAGAGAGGAAGAAAGAATAGCTGACCTTCGGGTGAGTATCTGTCAATAAAATGAAATCTTAACATACTTTTAAAGAAAATGGTGGATTGATTTTAGTTACATGGCTACTTGTACTTAATTTTAAAGGGATTTTCAAATAAAAATCAAATTCGCAATTAACTACAAATATAAAAATAAACTTTAACCTGTGTCCCATTTTAACAAATATAACTTTAATTTGTCATTCATCTGAATTATCAGTCTTTTCTTGATGAAATATTCAAGAAAACGTGTACACATTAAATCTAACTGTAAAATAATGAAATAAGAAAATGATACAACTCTAAGAAGAAATATTTTATTAATTGAAATTTAGTTGATCATGAAACTATTTTTGTGCTGCTCTGCATATAGAATTAATTGCACCAAATAAAAGAACCCAAACTGTCCTGGACCCCTAATTTTGAAACCTGGGAAAAAAACTTACAACTCATGATTTTGCAAACCGCAGGCTATACCAAATCAGAGCTCATTTTGAAATGTTTCTATTGTCGTGAGGAAAAACCAATGACATCCCAAAGGATCGAGGCAATGGGATACCACAACTCACCATTATACAAGATATGTAAACGAAAGTCCATCCATCCATCCGTCCGTCCGTGATATGCCCTCTCACTCGACCGTGATATGCCCTCTCGTCCGTCCGTGATATGCCCTCTCGTCCGACCGTGATATGCCCTCTCATCCGTCCGTGATATGCCCTCTCACCCGACCGTGATATGCCCTCTCATCCGTCCGTGATATTTTTAAATATGTACATTTTCATATCATAAAACGCATTAAACAAATTTTTAAATAATCATTTACACACAAAATTTCAAAGTAAATGTACTAATATTTTTTTAAATATACCTTGTTTTATCATTTTTAAAGAAGAATATTGTGGTAGTCTGCATAGGCTCCAATACTGTGTATATTTTTATAAAATTATTAGGGGTGGATGGGATCCCAAACCCTCGAAACAATGACAGGAATTTATCTATTCCCGGTTGGTTGGGCGGGAAACAAAACATAACATAATACTCCAAGAAACAAAACAAAGGGTGGAGCTCATGTGCTAGCAGTTACTGCTGACTCATCACTGTTAATAAAGATTTAGAGAAGGACAGATATATTCTTCTATCTTCTGGAGGTTGGAAATGGGAGGAAGGGGGGAAAGGAAGTAGCGTGCCAAGGTCAACCATTTATGAGAGTTCAGCATGTGTACTTAGGGGTGTCAAATCTAGAGAGAACATTTAAGAAAAGTAACTTTTAAACTGAGATAATATTTTGCAGTTTCATACTAAGAGCAAATTGAAGAGGCGCCAAACATTATGTTTCGTAATATTTTTTCCCCATGCAAATAATTTAATATAAAACACCATTTTCAAAAGAAATTAACAAATAAAAATAATTTCCATCAAAAATTTAATAAAATCAACTATTTTATCAATTGTATTATTTGATATTAATTCAAAATTTTGTTATTTGATTTGATAAAAAAATGCTATTCGAGCACACCTCTATTAATCTTATTGTTATTTTTTTAGCCCCGGGTCTTATTACTCGTTCTGGTTACATGCCTATGTACTAATTACTCTAGTGTGGTAGGAATGAGGAAGATTGAATTTAGAGGTGTGCCTGCTATTGCGTGGATAAAGCGGGAAACCATTTAGTGAAAACTACCCTTAATACACCCGGCCAAATTCAAACTAAATATCCGCGTCAACAGTAGTCTAGTTTATTGCGAGAGGGGTGCCTTAGACCATGCAACCATGAAGGGTTTTAATAATATTATAGCTTTAACAAGTCTTACCCTATTAGTTTAGAAATCAATATATTTTGAAATTAAAATTATTCTGAAGAGTAATTTTAAAATTTCCTCTTCTCATCCTGAATCCCAATATTTTGACTAATTTCCCGTCCTGTAATAAAAAGTCATTCCTGCCCATCCCTAAAAAATATTTACAGCAAATTATATGTTTGTTAATACAATTTAAAATTAAAGGTTTTTTTCCAGTCTGATAAAATTAAAAAATAAATGAATATAGCAATCAGGAATTGAACATGAGAACTAGAGTAATGAGGATGTCACATTGCCATCTCAACCAAGTTGGCAGTTAGTTAATGGGGAGAGAATTAAGATTTATTATTACCATTTCATACAAACAAATATCTTTTATTGAAGGATCGCATGAATCGTTGAAAACAATAACATTTTTTACTTCTGTAAACCTAATTGGTACAATGGTAAGTTTATTTCAAAAAAATAATTCTCAAAAGGTTGCAACTGAAGAGGGGGAAGGCATACATTTTGTTTTATGATGCTTTACCTGCCACACAAGCTCTTTGCACGGTGTTTAGCTGGCGAGTAAAATTGTCTCGCAAGCTGCTAATGTGACATCAGTTTTCACAGTTCAGGCATTTCAATTAGGTCTTTCCAGGCGGCCAAGGTGGCTGGACACCTGTCTCCGGAGGCGAGTCTGGGTGTCATGTTTTTAGACCTGAAGGGTTATGTTCGGCGTGGAGTCTTACGCACCTGGCATGAGCAGTGGGTTTTGACTCCTGCTCAGAACAAGCTGCGGTCCTTCAGGGACGGTGTGTCGCGGTGGCCCTCTTTTATACAAAAATATAGAAGAGAGGAGGCCATTGTGACGAGGCTCCGCGTCGGGCATAAATTTCTTATCCACGGATTTTTATTAAGAAGGGATCCACCTCCAGTGTGTGAATTTTGCGATGCTCCCCTTAGTGTGTACCACATTTTAGTGGAGTGTCGCAATTATTCCCGTATTCGCCTGGCTCTTGATTTTAAAGGTAACCTTCGTTTTTTATTACGTGACGGTGCAGAAGGAGTTATTTGTTTACTCCATTTTATATGCCAGGTGAATCTTTATAGTGCCACTTGCGTAAAGTGACTCATCTGGATTTTATCTCATATTGAGATCTTTTTAACATTTTAGTATACTTCAATATGTTTGTTTTGTCATTTTAACATGTTTGGTTTGTCTTTTTATTGGTGTGATACACCTGTGGTATTTTTTAGCAGGTGTATCACTCAATTTGTACTAAGAGCCCATTTGAGCACTCCTATGGAGTGTCTCAAATGGGTATTTTATCATATTGAGAACTATTATTTTTATATTTATATCATATATTGTTTTGTATATTCTGACAGGTGAATCATTATGTTTCTCCCCAATGGGGATTTTACTATGTTTTTAATATCTGTGTTTATGGGCCTATAAATAATAATAATAATAATAATAATAATAATAATAAATCATTGTTTATTGTTTATTTAATATTAATAATAATAACAATAACAGCATACATAATAATAACAATAACAACCATATCATCGAGCACTATTCTAGCTACTTACAACCCATATGTTTCAAAATTAGGGGTCCTTTGCTGCATTACACTCACAATATGATCATTTATTTATATATATATATTTTTTTACATCCATAACTGTTTCCAGTCTGTGGCCTGAGTTAATTTGTTATTCATTTCATATATTGTCCACTACCGACTTGCTAGGCCTGTCGTATGGTCTAACTTAAATCTAAAACAAACACAACATCCAGTTCCCGGCCATTAATTCATCCCTGTGAAAGGGGTAAACCCACATTTCACCAACGATAAATTTTTCGGCCAATGCTGTGAATCGAACCCGGGACCCTTAGCCTAGTAGACAGACATGCTACCGACCGAGCTAAAGTGTCGGTAATAATTTAGTTATCCAGTTTGAGATATTTATGATAAACTTTTTATAGCAACACTTTTGTCCTGGTCTCGTACATTTCCTAAATGTGTTATAGGTAAAACCCACAATGTAACTATATTAATTATATAGTTTTGTTCCACCAAATGGTAGAGTCTGCTCAGTGTTTGTCTGCTCAGCGTTTGTCTGCTCAACTCTGAACCAGGAGGCGGAGTTTTGAATTTTAGCTGAGTACACTTTGGTAGAGATTTTGTCTACCAAATGGTAGAGTTTGCTCAGCGTTTGTCTGCTCATCTCTGAACCAGGAGGCTGAGGTTTTAAACTCAGCCGGGTACACTTTGGTAGATTTTTTTCAATACGGGGTCAAGTCAATGTTTCCTCTTTGCTTCTATGGAAATATTGTTACATTCCGACTCAATTAGAATTCTTTCCACAGTAGACCCTTAATATAGTTTTGTTAAAATGTGACCTATTTTTATACATGCGGGTATAAATCTTTCCAGGTTCAAGAGTACATGAAACAGAAAGCAAAGAGGGAAGCGGCACGAGAGGAGGAGTTGAAGTTACAGAAGATGGCAAAGGAGAGAGAGATAGCCAGACTCAGAGCACTACAACAACGCCAACAAGACTTACAAGCAGAAATGGATGAGCTTAACGCACAACGTATACAGGACGAAGTAACAATAATATGTTATGGCTTGTGTAGACATTAATTATAATACTAAAAGATTCGTTTAGCTTATAAGATAAAAAAAAAATCTGCAACTTTTTTATTTGAATGCACTCACTACTTAGATAATGGCTATGTACACATCCTACCCTTTTTCTAATTTTTGATGTAGTACTACATTTTTTAATTTAAATTTTATTGATTATTTACACATACATGTTCACAATCTATCTCTAGTAGAGTTGGGGGTCGAATCCACTCTTTTATAAATTCGAATCTCGAATTTGAATCTTCAATTTACTTTTGAATCTCAAATCCGAATCTGATATAACTATATAACTAGGGATAGCATCTAGAATTCTCGAATGTTTCGAATCCCTTATGGAAATTTGAGAATTCAAGAAAATTCTTATTTGAGACTCAAATCCTTAAAAAAAAAAGCTATATTTTTTTTTAATTGAATTGGTTTTAAGAGCTCTAATACTGATTATTATTGGTTCGGAACCATTTATAATCATAAGATGAACTCAACAACCAGGCTCCAGACCAGTAATTTAACACTTGAATGAATGAATGAATGAATTAAAAGAAAGATTGTTAACATTGAGTTACTATTTATATTTTCTATTATTCTATTAAATTTATATGTCCTCTTATTTTCATAATTATTCCAAGATTCTGATTTGAAGATAATTTGGAAATTTGGATTTGTAAAATAGTGGATTATACCCAACTCTAAACATAAATATACCTAATAGAATAATATAAAATAAAATATTAACTAAATGGTAACATTCTTTCTTATAATCCTTTCATTAAATTACTATTACATTCAGTAAAGTGTTAAATTACTGGTCTGGGGTCTGGTTTTTAAATTCATTCTATAGTTATAATTGGTTCTGAACCACCAATAACCAACATTAAAGCTCTAAAACTAATTTCACATGAAAAATCGAAAACAAAAAAATAAAAATAAATTGTTAGATTTTAATATCAAATCCAAAATGTTCTTGAATCTCGAATATCTTTAATGATTCAAGGATCTCATCCCTAATCTCTAGAAAAGTAGAAATAAAGTTACCTGGTGGAAATAGACATGCAATAGAACTAAAAATTGTGTAGTAGAAGACTTGTCCGCTCACTATGTCCACAGAACAAGTCTAAATACACACTTTCACATGAGAAAGGATCTAATGTGCTCTGAAATTGTATTTCTTTTTTAAATATATTGTGAATTAAATATTATATTTATTTTCATTAGTTATCAAATATTTGTAGGTGGAACGAGAATGGCGCAAGAAAGAGCGAGAGGCAGCAAAGAAAAAGGTAGAGGAAGATATTGCTATGAAGAAAGCCAGAGAGCTACAGATCCAAGACCGCAGGCGAATGCAAGCATTGGAGATAGCTCGAGAAAAAAAAGAGTTTGAGTCGGTTCTTAAAGTGCAGATAGAGTCTGCGGAGAAATCTAAACTTGAAAACCTCAAGAAAAAGAATGTAAGTTATACCCAAGTTGTTGTTTCAAACTTAATATATTTTATAAAATTTGTATTCGGATTTGTAGATAAAATATATATTTGTATTTGAATCATAAAAAAACAAGAGGGATCAATTTAGTTAATTTTCTCACATTAATAAATCTATATTTCCTTCCTTCCCCTCCAAACTCCTGCAAACCCCTTTTAATCTTATACCTAATTCTCATTTTATTCACATTAATTTTTAAGTTTGCTATAGAAAATATAAATATCAACATAATGTAAACAATATTTACTAGGTTGGATTTAAAAGTTATCATCTACATTCAGGTATTTCAACTAGGTCCTAACCTCATAGTCTAGATTCTGTTTGATAGGTTTATCCTGAAATTATATGTTCATATAAACAACCAACAGGCATCAAAATAGCTTCTAGCAAAAATTAAAAACATTTAAAGGAGTATAGAAGAGCCAAGGCCTACACACTTACCAGAAAATTGTAGGTATCAACGTTCACAACTAAACCACAACAAAACGCACATAATTATATAATTTTAGGGATACATCAGTCCCCTTCTTCAGCAGAAGAGAGTATTTGTGAACTTTGAGAACTACGATTTTCTGGTGTGTAGACTTTGCCCTTCTTTCCTTCTTTAAATGTTTTAAATAGTGACGTGTGAGACTCAAAAATATTTCAAAAATTCAAAATAAAAAATTCTCGATTTCGTCTCAAAAGTTAAAAAATGAATCTCAAAAATTCTAGAAAAAAAAAGGCAAATAATGGCCCTAAGAAATTAAAAAAACCAAACTGGGTATTTATTATTTCCAATAATCCATAATAACCCAAAAATAGACCGGATTTGCCCCCCAAAAAACACCCTTTAATAAGAAATGTTTTTGTTATAAATATTGTTTTTCAATATAAAACTTTGATTATATAAGCTGTTACACTACACAATTAAATTATAACAGGTATTCATTATAACTACCTATCACTATTTTATTAATTGCATTTAAAATGTGTACGAGTTATATCTCAAATGTCAAAAAGGAGTTCTATAAACTATATATTTACTTTAATAAATATAATCTACATTTTGGTACTTTCAAAGGACATTTTCTCGTCTCATTCCCGTGCCTCAATACTTTTTTATATTCCCATCTCGAGATCGTCTCTAATTGAAAAAATGGTTCTCACACATCCCTAGTTTTAAATTTAATATAGCTATTTGGTGCTATTTTACTTTGCAAAAATTAAAAATTAAATTGTATTAAAAAAATTCAAATCAAAAGTTTTTTCAAATTCTTTAATTTTCTTCAAGAGTCAAATAATTTGAGGGTTCGAAGGACTCGTCACTAAAAAAATCCTTAATAAAAATGAAAAGTAATTTGTATACACATTTCAGGAAACTGAAGCATACCGAAGTGCTATTTTGAAACAGATCAACGAGAAAGAACGTGAGCGTATCAAATGCCGCCAAGAGCTGTTTGAAGAAGGATTGGTTAAGAAAAGGGAAGAACAGCTTAGAGAGAAACATATGAGAGAGATAATGAACAAGAAAATAGATGAGCTAAGGTAAACACAACATATTTGAAAAACTTCATTGCTTAAACAGAGCAATCTTTTCCTTGATCATCATCATCATCATGAACTGTTTCCAGCCTGTGACAGGGTCTGTTTAGTAAAATGCCTCCATCTTCCTCTTTTCTTCCACCATTCTTCCTATTATCTCTTCTGTGGTCCCCCTTGCGGTCTATTCCCTACATACTTAATTTCCACTAATCTTTTGGAATCCTCTCCCTTTCCATTCTCATCACTTGTCCATACCATCTCATCCTTGCTTCCTCAACTATCTTATGCACCCCCTGTACACCAACTCTAGACCTTACATCTTCATTCCTAATCCCATCTCTTCAAGTGACAGCTAGCATGCTTCTCAAAAACTTAATTCCCATGGCCTCCAGTCTCCTCGTTTCTCTTTTATCCATAGTCCAAGTGTCCACTGTATATGTAACTATGGGTCTGAGGTATGCTATATACAATTCCTTACATTTGAGAAGCACTTCTTTTTTCCATAGTAGTTCTATTACACACCTATAGAAAACCTTTCTTTACTCCCCTCTTCTCACAATATTCTCTGCGGCCTCCTTTTGCTTCAATCACACTGCCAAGATAATTTACGCTTTTTGCTTCTTTCAAATCTACTCCATTTAGTTCTATCACATTTCGCCATACTAAATTTCATTCCACACTTTTTCACCTCCTCACTCCATTCCAGCAGCTGTTACTGTACATCCTCTTTATTTTCTCCTTACCTAGGGTCCCTGCCACTCTAGTCAATATCCTTTCCATCACCAATCACCAATACATATAGTAGTGGTGAGAGGACACTTCCCTGCTGGACTCCATTCTTTAATTGGAACCCCTCTGTCCACCCTCTCTATGGCTTTACACAAATCACATTATTATAAAAAATATTCCTTATTCTCCTAGCCCCTCCTCTTTATACTCCAACCTCCTCCCTTGCTTTCCATACGTTCTTTCTATCCATACTATCATAAGCTTTTTATCCATCCATAAATGTCATTACCAGATCCTTTCCAAACTCATTTCTGAACTCATGTTGTTCCTCTATCTTCCCTTCACGGTTTTCCTCACTCTCCTTTCCAGAATTTTTTCGTACATTTTTGCGCATTGACACATCAATGTAATGCCTCTATAATTTTCTCACCTCTTCCTATCCCCTTTCTTGAATATTAGTAATATAATACCTTCAAATCCTCTAGCACCTTCTTCTTCTTCCACATTGCCCTTAGTACTTTATACCACCACTGTAGATCCATTTCTCCCGCTACCATTATCATTTCCACCGTGAGTTCGTCCGCTCCTGGTGCATGTCCCCTATCCATCCTTTTCAAGGCCTCTTCTACCTCCTTCCAGGCTAGGTCCACTACTTCCTCCTCCATCTCTCTGTCTAATTCCTTTTCTTCTTCTTCCTTCCATACCAATCCTTCCCCGTCTGGGTTCAACAATCTCTCAAAATATGATGTTCATAGCTCCCTAACCTTCTCATCCCTCTCCATTATCCTTCCTTTTTCGTCCATCATTAAGACTTCTTTCCTATTTTCCCTCTTTCTTTGGCTCACTTGACTATACAATATTTTCTTGCTTCATTCCACATAAGTCTGTAGCACTCTTGTCCATTCTTCCATCCATGTTTTTCTCCCTTCTCTTACTGTCTTCTTTGCATTTCTCTTTTCCCCCCTATAATTATCCTCAGTCTCTCTTGTTCTTTTTGTTCCACAATAGAGTTTCTTTTCATATTCTCTTTACGAAATGAAATATGTAGGATAAATACTGCAAGGGTGGCTAAGAAAGAGATGGGAGGCGCTGATAACAGAAAGTGTTCAAGTGAGAGGAGAAGAATGAAAGAAATTAAAGGAGGAAGAATGGTGGAAGGATAGAGGAAGATGGAGGCATCTCACTAAACTGACCTGGCCACAGACTGGAAACGGTTGATGATGATGATGATGATGATGATGATGATGATGATGATGATGAAGTTATTGCAGCTATGCTTCACAAACTAAATTCCGTTCAAATTTGCCAGTAACATTCTTTAAGTTCTAAGGGGAATAGAGAGCATGGTTGATGGCCGACAAGTGTGTGGATCAGCGTTTTCTGTTACAAAATTATAAATTTGAATTATCCTTGTTTTGGTTTTGTTACACTATAACTTAGTGTCTTCTTATTTGACACCATTCTTTCATACTGGATATATTTTGTTTTGGGGGAAGGTTCACAATGTAGTTTGTAACAACCCATTATTTTTAGATTTCCAAGCAATCTGACTGGTATTTCAAGCCTACTAACTCTTGGGTTATCATTTCTCAGACTATTTAAGACTAAGACATCAAAACTAGATTTTTACACTAAACAATATATAATTTTGGTTATTTTATACCGATTTGGAATATAGTGTGTTAACTGAGTTTGTTGTAATCCTAAACAGCAATTTAAATATTTTAATATATACATGCCTAATTATGCCGTTCTCTATGGGGTACACAATAAACTTTGAATATAGATTTTTTTTAAACTTCTGTACTGATCCATCCTCACTATCTTCGTTCACCTAGTTCCCTTTCCTTTCATAATCCCTTCACTTCTACAGCATCCTTACACCTAGTCATACATCCTCTTTTGTTCTTTAAACTCTTAATGTTTCTCTTTTTTTCCAAACATTCTTCTACCATATTTAACCACATCTTACATGACCTAACCTTTCTCTTTGATCCACACACTCTACCTTCGTATATTTACTTTGTCACTCGATATTCTCTCAGCATGCCCAAACCAATGACACACACTTCTTCTTTCACAGTGACCTATTGGATTCCTTTTCAAACCATACTCTTCAGTACCCATTCTTTAATGACTCTGTCCATACAAGTTTGTTCACATACATTTCTTAGATATCTCATTCCAACAGCATTCACCTTGCTCTTATGTTTCTCCTGACAAACCCACACTTCACAACCTTAAAACAATGTTGTCATCAGCACACTTTTATATACTGTCATCTTTGCCTCTTTTGATACTTCATTCTTTGCAATAGTCCACATACATACAAATACTCTCCAAGACGCATTCACGCTGTCGAATTCACCATCCATCCTTCCATTTTTACCAAACATTCTGCCCAGATACACAAAATCATTCACTTGTTCTAACAGTTTTGCATTTATACTAAGCTGACCATCATTTACTGATCCATCCTTATCAAAAACTATCATCTTATTTTTTAATAATATTGTGATATTCTTTTTAATTTGCCAAATAAAAGTTGTTAAAACCCATCTCATAATATTTCGGTGTCCTTACTTATTAGTGGTCTCGGCCAACATTATTATAGGAGAGAAAACTAAACTCCAGGCCATCAATTTACCACTTGATGTGGAAAAAACATTATCGAAGAAAAAAAATCATATCATTGTTTTCAACTCTTAAAATTATTAAATATTTAAGAATCCAATTCAAGATTTATTGGTAAAATTAAGATTCAGTTTTGAGAAAAGATGGATCCGACCTATCTCTAAATTATGTAATTATTATTTTTAAGAGTATATTTAAAACAAAGTTTATTTATAGCTTCATCTAAGTGTTGAGGATTATGTGCTTAATTGAAATGTGCCTGTGTGAGAAAATGGGAGAACCTCAATGAATACTATGAGGAAAACCACCCTTAAGACAGCTGGCCAAGATCTGAATCTTGACCTCTGTCAACAGTGATCAAGTTCATTTTGAACCCAATACCGCTTGATTAATCGATTATTAATGAACTATAAATTAAAATATGTTCAGCCATATTTATATTTTTCTTTTCAGACAACATAAAGTTCCCGAAGTTTATGTGAAAGAGATTGAAAAGCAGCTGAATCTTGTCTGAGTAATGGATGTTCATCTTGATATATAGGACCTCAACCTGATCCAGACTATTTGTTCCATTCTTAAATATTATGTCACATTTAACTGATTTAATATTAAGGTTTGTCTTTTGAATCATTTTACACTTTAAATTATAGCTAATGGTGTCCATTTATGTTTATTAACTTTTTAAATTTGTATTGGCCCATTAATATTTAATAATTTTAATAATATCAACTTTTCTAATGCTGTGTATATTCATGATAAAACATGAACAAAAACTTCATATTGATTATTTATTATATTAAGAATAAAGTATATTTGACTGTATACACTTATTGAAGTACATTTTATTATACATTAAAAGAAATAAGGTACAAAATAGAAACAAACTTGATATAGCTTTAACAATGAAATGAGGAAAAGAAAAAAACATTTACACTTTACATTGCTGTCACCGAATGGTTGCTTCTTGAAGAAAATCGATCATTACCACCGGCTCAATCCCCTGACCTGGATTTCAGGAGGTAGTGTGAAATGAGCAAAGGAACTTACTAAGAGAGGAAACCAGAAATAACCAAAAGAAGAAAAAGAAACTGTTAAAGAATACTATAGTTTACCCTGATATTTTGAGAAAACTATAAGCAGGTAGTTTACTTTTAACTATAGAATGCATGTTTAGTAAATGTATGGTGGCTCTTTACCTAAATATATAGACTATCTCATTAACTAATGATATAAGTAAATAATGTGTTTATATAAACATATCAACACTATTTAAACTCATAAAACCACAAGTGGACAATTTACCATACAAATTAAAACCCCCACACGCATGCTACCATTATCAAGCTAGCACTGCCCCATGTACATCATGTTTAAAAAATATTTTCTTGAAATCCCCTAAGGAATTTGAATATACATTTTGTGTGGATGAAAAGTCAGCATACTTTTAGTTGTTTTGGTAAGACCAATAACTTTAAAATAAGACATCCATTCTGTAGAATTACACCTATTTATTTTCTCTTTAAGGAAAGGCTCTCGACGGAGGTTTTGTTTTATATGAAAGGTTGTTCCTTTTACATGTTCATATCTAATTGTTAAATCCTACTTTACAAATTTTCTTTTTCTCCTCTTTTTCCCCCCCACTCTTTTAGGAAGTTGTGTTGTGCATTTTACACTCCCTCCTTAAGACAACCGATATAATGAAACATAAGTTGAGGTAATGGGCGGTAACAATCGATTTTCTTCAAAAGTTAACCACTACCTCATTGTCCAGTGGCAGCAATATATGGTGTGAACTGTATTCTTTTAATTGCTAAATCTATAACAAGTGAAACAGCACATTTCTTTTAAATATGTGAGCGACCAAATATTTAAAATACATGTATACGCTGAAAGCGAAAACTGTAGTTAAAATTTTAATTTGAAATTATTTGGGGGGCGGGGGGTTCACTGCCCTTGAAAATATAGAAAACAATATTCACATTTTATTAATATTCTTGTTTTAAGTCTTAAATTATGAGCATGGGATTGGATACTTGGCTAACTGGGTGGTTAGATTTCAGAGCCGAAAATATGATAGCATTTTATGGGATGAGTAATGGAGGTTATGTGCTGTAGAAGGTGTTTACTTTCTTGTGAATGGTGCAAGCTTTGGCGGTAGTGGAGTGAGTTGGGATTCAAGTTTAAGATTTGAATCTAGGTTTTGGGTCATACAACTGTGTCACGCAAATTGGAAGGTTATATTTAATGGTTTAAATTAGGAGGGATAGCCAGCACACTTACCTAGGTGATACTGGAGTAGAAATTGTTTAGATATAACATTAAAAAACACACAAACACATTTTTAAGGATAAGCTTTCACTGTCACAGACAGCTTCATCAGGTCAAGAGAGTAGACTGATGCTTTTGGTTGAACTGTAAGGTTGACTGTGAAACGCATGTCGATTGACTATTTCTGACCGTCGAAGGGCCCTGTCTCTTTCATCGACATCCTACTTTGGAGAATCTGGAGTCATTCCAGATTCTACGTGCTCAAGCTCACAGTGTATTCGTGAAAGCATAAGAGTGTCTTGGAGACAGTTTATTTCTACTCTTAAAATTTCCACTCGCACAACTAAAATTTGGGATAATATTCATAGATTACATAGTAGCCATTATTCCACAAATAATATACCTTCTCTCATGTCTAATGGTTTGCTTGTCCCCTCCCCTGTGGAGGTCGTCAATGTATTGGGCTCCAAGTTCACCGCAATCTCTAGCACTGCGAGTTACTCTAATGAATTTGGAGTGTAGAACCGGAACATCGAGCGCCATACTATTGATTTTGGTCAAAGTCCGGGGGGAAATTATATCTCCTGCTGGACAGGCATTCCTTTTGGACTTCTACAATAGTGTTTGGGGCCCCCTGCCGGACGGGCTTTCCTTTTGGACCACTACATTAGTGTTTGGGAATCTCATCAGATCCCATCACTATTGAGGCAAGCACCCATTATATCAATTCATAAAAGTGGCAAGGATAAATTAGAGCTAACTAGTTATAGACCAATAGCCTTAACTAGTTGTGTATGCAAAATATTTGAAAAAATTATCAATAAACGATATATATGGTATTTAGAGTCTCGCAATCTATCTAATATTCAATGTGGTTTTCGTCGTAACCGATCCATGGTGGATCACCTTGTCCGTCTCAAGATGGATGTTCGTGACGCCTTTCTCCATAAGCAGCATCTTCTGGCTATTTTCTCTGATCTGGAGAAATTGTACGACACCACCTGGCGGTATGGCAAATTGAAAACACTTGTTAATTGGGCGTTCCGAGCGAACCTCCCTGTTTATATATCTAATTTTATGTCAGATAGACACTTCCAGGTAAGGTTGAATACCTTATCTGTTGATTTTATTCAAGAAAATGGGGTGCCTCAGGGCAGTATTTTAAGCTATATGTTGTTGGTTATCGCAATAAATGGCATTGTGGACAACATGCGCTTACCTATCTGTGCATACCTTTTCGTGGATGACTACACAATTTTTTTGAAGTTCAAGTTTCCACAGGGCTGAACCGCAGATACAACTCGCTGTAAACAATCCATGGATGTGGGCATCGCGTAATGGCTTTCACTTCTCTGAAGCCAAGACGATGGTCGTCCACTTCCATAGATTAAGCGAAATAAAGCCAGCCCCCAGTATTTTAATCAACCATATTGTTTTAATTGTCTCAGAAACAGTAAAGTTCCTGGGACTTTTATTTGATTTTAAACTATAAGTCATTCACGAGCTAAGTTTACCTGGATGACAGCTCGAAATGTTACTAGAAGTAATCCCTAATATATCACTACGCCAACAGCTGACATCTATCACTTTGGATCACTGTAATGAAAACAGATGGTAATATATTAATGCGATAGTTAAACACAGTAATTTAGGCCAATATTATTTATATATTTATTTGAGGTCAGACACAAAGTTTATTTATAGTTTTATTCCCCTTAAAAACATATTAACACCACTTTCACAAAAACTTCTAACGAACATATCTTTAAAATGGCGACTAACGAATCTAAACCATGTGGTTGAACATTACGGTAAACAAATTTTTTACAATGATGCAGACACGCAGTTGATGAAAATATTTTATTCAGTTAAATATTTCAAAATATAAAATAATCATAAAATCATTTATTGTATATAAAAAATGACAACAATTTTCTCTTTTCCAAGTAAATATGATGCCTGTATTAAAATATATTGATGTGTGCACTATATTACACAAAATCATTCCAAAACAAAAAATAAATACTTTTAATTATATTCAAAATATTGTTTCTAGTTGGATAAAAAGAAATTATTTTAAAAAATGAAATATTATGAGAAAACTTAAGTTTACGTTATTTTAAATGTAATATATAACAGGTAATTAAAGATCTTTACATTTATAACAAAACTGTGATCTTTTACAAGTGTTGGCAACCCAAAACTTAAACATATGATTTTCAAACTGTCATCCAGGTAAAAACCTATCGTGAACGGAATATAACTTGGATCCCCCACACCAAAGACTTGAAAGCGAGGTGTGTCAAAGCATTGAATTTGCTTAAAGTAGTTAGCGGTCACTCTTGGGGTGCTGATAGGGAAACCTTGATGCGCCTATATAGGGCCTTGGTGAGATCAAAACTTGATTAAGATAGCTTTTTTTATGGCTCAGCTAGACCTTCGACGATAAAGATGCTAGATAGTGTCTACCATGCTGACATTTGACTGGCTACTAGTGCTTTTTGTACCAGTCCAGCCATCAGCATCTGTGCCAACACCGGTGAGCCCCCTCTTTCTTACCAGCGGTCCTATATTCTGGCTTCTTATTTGTCTAAGCTGCATTGCATGCCAAAGCATTTTGCTTAACGTCCTGTGTTCCATCCCCCCAATCGTGTCTTGTATGAAATCAAATGGCGTAGTGCAAGCCCGGTTGGGATCCAGATGCTATTGGTTTTCGACATGTGGGATTGTCCTGCCAAAGGCTATCTCCACATCTCCAGGTTGAGTTTCTTCCTGGAAGATACACCTTCCGAAATGCCATTTTAATCTTGCCAAGTTTCCTAAAGCGACCACCCCGCATAATATATATGAGAGGACCTTTAACGAGCTCCTCTCCACACACTTTCAGGGTTTTAAGCGCATCTACACAGATGATTCAAAATGTGGGGTCTCTGTGGGATGTGCCGATAACAATATGTATACTGTAGTCTTAACACGGGCCTTTAGTGCGTGTGTGTGGGTGGGGTAGTACAAAGTGTACCCACATTTGCTTGGAGGGAGAGTGGATTTAAGAAAAACCACTTTTAGCTAACTCACCAGAATTTGAACCCACATTATCAACAGTCCAATCTATTACGAGAGTGAAGCATTAAATCTTCAGACCACAAAAACAGTCCATTAGTTATTTTTATTTATTTGCGGTATTTTATCATGTGAACTTTCGGAACCAACTGATTTTATCAGCACATGAAATATTTTTATGAGAACAATCAAAAGGGTGTACCAATTATCCTAGTAAAGGTATTTGCACATACCTTCCAGAGATTTTTTACATGCCACAATCGACATGGGATCAACAGCTATACTTTACTTCCCTTCCAAATGAAGTTGTGCTACAGGTTTTTAAGTTAAGAAAAATCCATACCTCAGCTGGGTTTGAACCCATGAACATCTAGTCCCTAGTCAAGCACTTGATAAGGACAAATTATCTATAAGTATAAAAATAGGAACAACAGTTGATGTGTCTCCCTTTCCTGGGGGAAAGGGGGGGTCAACCAGATGAGGAGCTGTCGGCGGCCTAACCGTCAGGAAGGGGAACAAAAAAAACTTCGAGTACCTTCTAACAGTTTGAATTTGCCACGTTCTCATTGGTGCAAATTCAAACATGGTGAAGAAGGGTAGGACGGTAATGACCAGTAAATAGCGGTCCAACCGAGGTATTAAGTAGAGTTGGGCCGAGCAAATCTGGCATTATTGGGTAAAAATCTGGTAGGACTCGGGCGAACCTTGTGACGCTCAGGGAGGACGTTATTTATAATATAGTACTAATACTATTTGCTAAGCATTCAAAATATACTCTCATTATAATTTACTTAATCAAGTGCAGTGTGTTAAATATACTAATCCTTCCATTATGTCAATGATGTAAGGCATAAGTAATTATATATTAAAGACTAAGAAAATTACAACGCAATAAAAAACTAATATTTAGCATCGAACTACCCTACTTTCAATATCTTAATGGCCAAAAATAAGTTATAAAAATGAACGTAACACACTTTACCTTGAGACCACCATGGTCAACATTAAATCCTTACCAATATGAACTTCAAAAGCTTATGTGTGAGATTAGTAAACATTTTAAATATTAGCTCTCTTCTTCTTTTAGGAGGGAAGTCATTTACTTTCTGTAATCTTATGGTCAAATTATCATTCCCGCTCAGGCCTACTTAAAAATAACAACCACCATATAATATCTATAAAAGGTATAGGAAAGGGAATAATAAAAACACAGTGAACAATTTACTTAATGATAGAATTTATTGCTTGAAGCAATAAATAGTTACATATATTTTGCGCAAAAAGCTGCCTCTTTACTTATTCCAATTTTCTCAATCATTTCCACAGGATCATTAAGATTTTCACCATAGTTCTTAGGTGGCTTAGTATAGCAAACACAAAAAAAAAGTTTTACAACTTTCTGATTACTGAAATGACAGTTTACTTTACTCAATATTGTTTTTAAGGAGCTAAATACCCTGGTTAAGTAAAGTGATCAAAAATGTGTGAAATAAAATAAATGTCAAAATTTTCATGGTTCAAACAAATGCTTCAAAAATTAAACTTAATACAATCACAATATTTTTTAACTTATTTTGATCAAAGCAAAAAAAAAAAATATTAATTAGCAGACAATGTTAAACCATATAACATAAAAAGTAATCATTTCAAAAATCAAATTTATTGAAAAAACAATCATATTGCCAATTTACTTTTACTAGCCTAGTGCTCTATTCCAAACAAATGTATGATATTAATTTCTAAATCCAGTGATTATAAGATAAACATGAGAAATTACCTAGAAGATTAAATTGTACCGTGACCAGACAATGTACCAAGTAAAGATGAAATATAATGTGTAACCCAAAGATATGTGAACCTTGATGATAATTTACTTGACAGAACCCACTTTAACAAATTCATAAAGGAATGCAGAAGGCGGGGGCGAGCAGTGCTCCAAGATATTATCCTGCTTGAGATGCGGAAGTGAAGATTTATTCATAGTGATTTCTTGGCGACGCATGGCTGATGTTTGGGATACTGGAATTCCCCAGTTTTCAACACCATCCTGACGTTCACCGTTTGCATCCAAGCCAAGAATGAATTTCATGTTGCCCATGACCAACCTATCTTCATCTAAGGGAAAGTGGTCCTTCAACAGCTGCCTGAAATAATAAAAATAAAAATGTAAAATGGCTGAAAAGTAAATACATATTATTTTGAAAGTGTAAATATTTCTTACATAATGTGCATTGCCACCAACACTTGAAGGAAGACTTTTGTAAATATATTCACAAAAATAATTTTACAAATCATAAAATTTACCTAAAATCGACAAATTTTCCAAATCTTATGAAGTAACCTTATAAGAATTGTGTAAAATGTAATTTAGGAAACAACTTTTAAAGGTTAAAATCATTACTACTCAATTATTATTTCATAATTGAGAAACACTTTTGCTTAAGTAATACAACTAATTAATTGTTTTTAATAAAAGAAATGCCAATTTCACATCACTAAAAAGAAAATGGAATAATTTCTGTATCGGCCTTAAATCGGATGATTGGACAAAAATTAGTTTCTAATAATGTAACTTGCTCACCAGTAATGTTCATTGATGATTGCATGCACTTTGGAACAAGGAAAGCCGTTGAAGGTGGTGGCTGCCACCATAGTATAGGCACCCATGTCTTTAAACATGAACCAATCTCCAACGTCCATAGTTGGCAAATTGATATTCTCCACAACTTGATCCATGGAGTCGCAAGTTGGGCCCCAGATGGATGAAGGAGTCAACTTTCCACCATTGTTCTAGACAATGATAAAACAACAATAATCACTATCACTTTATAGGAAACACTTGGTAATGGTATTTATGGATGTGGGGAAGGCATAATTATGATAGCGTGGATGGAAATAAAGTTTGGAACGTGATGGAGGAGGCCAAAGCGGAAAGAGGAGTTATAATTAAAGTGGACAGTATGTATGAAGATAACAGGAGTTGTATTAAGACAGAGTGTGGGAGGACGAAGTGGTTCCAAATAAAAAATGGAGTGAATGAGGGGAGTGCCCTCTCACCATTACTAATTGTAAAGGTTATGGAAATCGTTATGGACAAAGTGGCAGGAAAACTCGGGATGGAAAGAAAGAAAGCCATAATATTTACTGATGAATTGATGGTATGGAGGGAGAAAAAAGAGGAAGTACAGAAACCAGTACAAGAATGGAATGAGGAAGTGAAAGAATGTGGAATGAAATTTAGCATGGCAAAGTGTTAAGTGATGGTAATGACAAGGAAGAGCATAATGCCTAATAAAGCAATAAAGTTGGATGGAGCAGAGCTGAGAACAGTAGAGAATGTAAAATAACTTGGAGGTGTGATTTGAGCTAAAAGGTGATATTAGAGAGAATGTAATGAGAAGAGGACACCAGGGAGAGTTGTTCTAAAGGTGTGTAAGGAAGTATTGTATAGGGCATGCTTTGTACCCATAGTTACATATGTAGCAGAAACATGGACATTGAATGTAAGAGAGACTAGGAAAGTGGAGGTCATGGGAATGAAGTTTGTGAGGGGCATGTTAGCTGTCAACAAGATTAGGATTGAAGTTATTCGGGAAAGAGTAGGGGTACAGGGAGTACATGAGATAGTAGAGGAAGCAAGAATATTATTATTATTAGCACCACGTCTTACTACCCGTTCGGGTTATACGCACTTACGCCAATGTGTAATGGTAGGGTGATTGTGAGATGAAATGAAGGACCTACAGTTTAACGTGGAATCCGAACCACGGTGGCGGCCTGGGAGCAAGAATAAGAGGAGCGAATAACAGAAAGTGTTCAAGTGATAGGAGAAGAATGTAAGAAATCAAAGGACTAAGAATGGTGGAAGGATAGAGGAAGATGGAGGCATTTTACATGTTCCTATCTAAGTGTCATTTAATTTTTTACATTCCCTTTTGCTCCCTTTTGTTTTTTGTTTCCTCTTTTAGGAAGTTGCGTTGTGAGTTTGACACTACCTCCTGATGAGTTTAAATATAGTGAAACCTAGAACAGGTAAGTGAGCGAAAGCGATCGATTTTCTTCAAGAGGCAACCATTACTCTTTTGTCCAATGGCAGGTACGTAAAGTGTGAACTGTCTTCTTATTTCCAATGTAAAAGCCATATGTTGTTTATTCCTTTTAAATGTTTCTATCTAACTTTCCTATACCTCCTTCCAAATATAATACAATTACCTCAAAGAAAAGAGAGTTTCCCATAAAAACTTATATTATATATTAATATAATGTTTGAGCAGAAACTCACCTTTAGAGGGATGGGTATTGGATAGTAATGATCATATAAGCAACAGTTGAATGCTCCATACACGCCATCATTGATGTAATACATGACGTGAGTGATTGAACCATCCTTTTCGTCAATGTTACGCACTTCCCTCTTTGAATGGATGTTGGTGGCAAGAGCAAAGGCAGATGCGACAAAGAACCGGCCTGGCTCGGCAATCACCTTCACACTGGGATCTGGGAAAAACTCCTCCAACGCCAAGTTGATCACATCTGCAATCTAAAGGGAAAGTATTTTCACATGGTGTTGTCAAAAGTTTTTTTGTTATTTATCATATGAGATTGTGCCATACCTTCTGAAATTGTTAAATGAGAAAACATAAATAAGCAACAAACTAATATAACATTTTTAGTGTATTCTTTATTAGACAAACAACTAATTAATGATTATGATTGTAGCTCATTTTTTATTCTTGGCACTTTATTTATTAATATAATTTTAGCAGTAAATAATAATCTCAATTACTTCTAAATAAATAAAGAGAAAACTCTACAGGTAATGATCGGTTTATACTTACTTTTATATGGCACATTAAGATGATCAAAACATATTAGAATTTCAGCAATTAAAATATATTCAAATAATATTAGAATCTAACATTTTTTATATGTATTACATATGCTCAAAATAAAATGAAAAAGAATCATTTCCCAAGATTTACTAAATGACTTTTTTAATACGAGTAATGGTAATAGTCTGAAATAGTGGGAGATTTAACCTAAAGTATAGAGGTTTTCAGTTGTCTGAAGACCAAAAATATAAATAGGAAATTATATTTTCATCATTTAAACATCTCATTAGCAAACAAAATTATATTTTATTCATACTCAAAACTTTTAGGGGTGATTAGCTAAATATTTAGAATAATTACAATTTAAAACATGTATCCTATAATTATTTTGTATTTATCAGCAGAGAAATCATCATATTGTGAAAATTATTAAATGCAAATAATGTGACTAAGACATTATACAATTTAATTTCTCAAACAAAATTGTATTATGTAATTAGATGACCTGGCACTCTAGGGGGGGTTAAGGTGTCAGACTTCTTTGCTGCTGGTCCGGGGTTCAATCCTCGGTCCCGGCACAGATTTATCTGATTGCCAAACCCTTCCTTCACATCTGACAAGACTTGTATTAATGATAACTTGTGGAATACCAGGCCTCCACCGTGGTTCGGATCCCACGTTAAACTGTAGGTCCTCCAGTTCATCTCACAATCACCCTACCATTACAAATTAGTGCGAGTGCGTATAACCCAAATTGGTAGTAAGATACAGTGCTATTATTATTATTATTATTATATTATTATTATCATTATCATTATCATCATCATCATCATTATTATTATTATTATTAAATTGGGATTTAGACAAAATTTAATGAACATGTATGCAATAAAATTACAACATAAAATAAATTTAATGTTTGTAATGGTGAAAATATAAATAATATAGCCCCTTTACTGTACATAAAGAATAATTTCACATGTTCAATTCAGCTATGCTTGAAATTAAAACATAAGACTTGGGACAACCTTATTATTATTATTATTATTAGCACCGCGTCTTACTACCCGTTCGGGTTGTACGCACTTACGCTTAATGTGTAATGGTAGGGTGATTGTGAGATGAAATGAAGGACCTACAGTTTAGCGTGGAATCCGAACCACGGTGGAGACCTGGCATTCCTCAACAACCTTATTATTTCCTAAATGTTTCTATTATTTAAAAAATTTGTAAAAAAAGCAGTTAATTTCTTTTAGCAACGCGTCTTATTACCGGTTTGGGTTTTATGCCTATCCACTAATTATATTAATGTGTTGGCGATTAAGAAGGCTGAACTTGATGAAATGTACCCGTATTTGTGTAGGGTGAGTGTGGAAAACCACCCTTGGAACACCCAACCAAGATCGGACCTCGATCTCCCCATCTTCAGTAGTCCAGTCTATTGTTGAGAGTAGTGCCTTAGATCACGCACCCAACAAAGCAGATAGCAGTGAAGTTATTCTAATAATAAGAGCTTACCTTATCAATGGAAGTTCCTGAGTTGCCTGGGTAACCACCTCCAAGATCCAATAAGTCAAAATTGTATCCAAGAGTGGTGGCATAGTCGAAAAGCTTCCTTGCTGCAGCAATTCCTCGGCGGAAAACTGGTGGATCATCGCAGCCAGAGCCGACATGGAAACTGATACCCACAACCTCAAGACCAAGGAAACGGGCTGCTCGGATCAAGCGAGGAGCTTCAGTTAAAATGTCGCAGCCAAACTTGAGACCAAGAGGGCACTGCGCAACATCAGCATCACAACGGACACGAATAACTAGCCTGCAACATTATATTAGTCCAAATGTAAATTTAATTTATGGGAACTCATTTTAAAATTAGGTTTAGTCAAGCAGCTGACCTGAGAAATCTTAATTTCACCAAGTCCAGGCAGGAAAGCAAAGAAATAGATTTTAGGCAGGGATAAAATATCTAGAGATTAATTTTAATTAATATATTATAATTTTATTTGAATATTATATTTTCTACAACACAATTTAATTTTTTGCCTAATCTACCTTTTGTTTCTGTATTGGGCATCTTGGTCAACATTGTATAAATCATAATGCTAAAATTTTCTTTAAAATATTTTAAAACAAAATTTTTGAAACAACTTTTGTCTAAAAAATGCATTTAGCCCAATCTGGTAGGAGTATGCGAAGCTTTGAAAATTTCAACTTTGCTTCATACATTTGTTCGCTTCGACTTCGATTCGAAAATGAAATTCAAGATTTGACAATTATGAAGCTTCAAAAATATATATATATATATACACACATACATACACATTCAAAACACAAATTTATGTTTATTATTTTGATCACAAATTAGTGTTTACATAAAACAAATCTGAAATAATTAGATTAAATGTTGTGATAATTTATCATTTTACATTCATAGAACAATGGAAGAGATTATAGTTTTGTATATTTTCAGCTTAATAATTTGAGACAGAAGCCGAAATGACAACAACTTATAAGCTTACAAATCAAATAATAACAATCATTGTCTGCATGATTTTGTTTATGACCTCCTCTTGAATTCCAATTCTATTTGCTAGCACAGCTGCCAATTGAATGAATTTGTCATTATGTTCAAACCACATGTCGCCAATCTCTATAAATACAGGCTTTTTACATCAAACATATACTTGGTTTTATCCATAATTACTTAGTTTTACTATTTCTATGATTTTTAAAACAAAAGTTCTACCTTCCTTTTAACAATCATATTATTATCAAACTACAGATCTACATCATCTGCATATTTTGAAAGCAGATGGGATTTAAATTTAGGAATAGAGGGAACTATTTTCAGTCTTTTACATTGTGATTTTTTTTCAGATACTCAACACAGAACAATAACAATTAACTTGATATGTAGCACATACTTAAAGGAAATAAATTACATATTTGTGATGCATATGTATATGAAGGAGAAACACATGTGCAAGTTGAATGTGGTTGGAAAGAGATATCTAAGAAATGTGTAAAAACTGATATGGGGAGTCAGTAATGAACGGGTGCTGAAGGAGTGTGGTTTGAAAGTGAACCAATAGGCCAATGTTAAAGAAGAGTCTCGAGTTGGTTTGGACATGTTGAAAGGATGAGTGTGGATCGAGTGACGAAGCAAATATATAGTAGTAGAGTGTGTGTTGATCAAAAAGAAGGGGTAGGCAATGTAAGACGTGGTTAATGTTTTAGACAAGAGGTTTTTAACTTGTAAGGGCTCGAGTGCCACATTGGAAACATTAGGCATGATTTCGGGCCGCACTTTAACAATAGGCCAATTTTCGTAAAACTCTGCAAATATAACAGAGATACCAGTATTAAATAATATGCATAGTTTAATTGAAACAAAGGTTTAATAATTTTAAATGCTGAAGACACTAATTTACAATTGCATAAAAGAGTGAAATCAAAAATAAACAAAAACTGACTCAAGTTTAAGGTGTTCAGGTGATTTGTCATGTCTGTTAGGAAAGCTAACTGCTTTAAAAATTATGGCCTTTGAATTTATTCTTTTAGTTCTGCGGTATCAGACGTCACGAGACACCCTTATTAAGGAAGTCGGGGATTTTCTTGTGAATAGCAGAAAACTGTTTAAGGCACTTTCCTGGACTCAGCATCTTACATGGTTGTACAACAGCAAGTCTGCATATTCTGCCTCAATCTCCAGTAAAAACTGATTTAGTTTTCTATCCAAAAGGGCTCCATTTCCACCTCTTAACATATTAATAATTTTAACCATAAGTTAAAAAACTTCAGTTTTCTTCATTGATTTCCCTGGTGAATGAGACAGTGAATCATAGGACACGTTATGCCATTTTCTTTTAGAAATCCCGTTGGATCTATTTTTTCCCCTGTCATTGCTGGCACTCCGTCTGTCACAATGGCTGAACATTTACTGAAGACCCCAACTATGTGAATAATTTTTTTTAAAGCATCATAAATGTCCCTCCTTTTTGTTGTTACTTGAAGAGAGCAGACATCAAATAGCTCCTCTTTACTGCTGAAGTCTTCGAAGGTGGTGCGTATGAATATTAATAGCAGACTGACATCTGATTTCTTCACGGCATGGCAAGAAATAAGTGCTTTCTTTAACCAAGCTAATCATTGATTTTTCTACTTGTTCTCCCATATCAATGACCCTTCTCTGTACAGTTTGGTTAGAAAGTGGCACTGATTCAAATTTCTTGGGTATTTTAGCTCCAACAGCCTTTGCCATATTTCTATAGCACACTTTTTAACTCGACTGCCTTAAGAGATGTTTTTTGCCTTTGCAAGTTCAAGCGACAATGCATAGGAGGCGTACAAAGAAGATGACTGATTCTGTAAGACTTACCTGTTTGCTGTTTTAATTTCTTTTTTAAGTCTGCAACCAGTGTGTGTCGAGCTTCTTCCTTATATGTTGCATACTTGTTCTCGTGCATTGTTGAATAATGTCGTTTAACATTGTACTCCTTTGGTACGGACACAATTTACATGCATACCAAACACTGAAGCTTCCCACAGTTGTTAGAAATTAAATAGTCACTCGCCCAGATTTTCTTGTAAATTCTGTTTTCATTTTCAATTATAAGTTTCTTTAAGTTTCCGCTTATTTTTTATTCATGTAAAAGACACTCGACACAAAGCCTCCAAAATGGACAGTAACTTGTGAAACTTGACTACACATCAAGCAAGCACGACTGAGCGTGAGTTGAGATGGGAGGAGTAGCCAGCAAACCTTGCTAAGTGAGTCTATTGATAGGTGATTGAAAGGGAGAGAGGTCAGTGGAGGGGGCCCAACTACTCTTGCCGGGTCCTGGCACTGTGCGATGCGGCGCGTTGCTTATAGAACGGCTGACTATTAATTCTTCATCAACTTCGTTTGCTCATTTTTACTGTATGAAAATTAATAAATTTTTTGAACGAGCTATGAAATATTTTCCTTAACTTTCCTTGAGATTTAGAATTTATAATTTTTTCAAAAAGATTTCACGGTCCGCCAGTTGGAAGCCCCTGTTTTAGACAAATTTTAAAAAGAGTTATTAAAGCGTTTTAAGAATAAAAGAGCATGTATGACTCAGTGTATGGATGGATTAAGTATGAAGTTGTTTTTGAACTAATTAGACAGTTTCTTGCTTAATGATTAGGTATGTAAGTACATTAACACAAAAATGAACATGCAAAATAATTCTGTGCAGCTGAGTTAACTAGCTGGATGGTAATTAGTGGTTTGGTTCAGCATGTAATAGACTGGTATTTAGACCAAACTCACCTGGCATTTGGGTAGAGACTCTTCACCTTGTGAAGCTCAGACTCGTTGTCAAATGTCATGAGATCCACTCCCACAGTAGCAGCATAACGGATATGAGAAGCAGGCTTGGCAGGATTGGCAAAGAGAATGCGACTTTGGTCTATCCCCAAGTCTAAAACTTTGTTTATCTCGCCCTAAATGACAAAATGATATTAAAAATTCTGTAGACACTTTAAAATGAATAGATATATGGAAAATATGTCACTATTATATATAGAGCTGTCAGTTATATTGTCACTAACCTTAGAAGCACAGTCAAAGTTTGCCCCCAAGGTCGCAAGAACTTCTAGTACGATTGCATTGTCATTACACTTCACAGCTGAAAGCAAAGATAATGCAAATAATACAATTAAAAATTGGTTTTATTAAAATACTTTACAGGGGTTAAAAAAATTTTACTACAATATTTTTTTTAGCACAGCGTCTTACTGACACACAATACAACTTTAATAAATATAATAAAATTGCCTCAAAAAATAAAAAGAGGTTTTTCTGACAGAAAGATTTTATAGTGATAACTTCAAGCATCAGACAGTGTATAAAAAGTGCAACAAAATAAATAGTAAGTGTGTGGAGTTTAGGGTTTGCTGAAAAAACTATGAACCAATCACAATATTTAATGCACCTTTAGTAAAAGTTGAAATAATTTCAGCTTGATTTGCTATGCACTCTCCAATATGCTTGTTATAGCCTATCAACAATCACAACCAATTGAGTTTTCAGTGTGCATCTGCTATGTAACTAAAAAGGTAAACCTCTAAATTGTCAATATGAACCAAATCAATAAAGAAATGAAAATAAACATGTTTCTTTGTGTTGATTTGTTTTGCAGTGGCAAATCGCAAAAGGCTAATAAAAAATGCCCATAGTGAAACTAACGGCTCTTGGCCCCGTCAAGTGCAAGTCTAAAACTATTCTGTGGGATGATGGGCGGGAGGGTGAAAGGAGGTGTGGCTTCACAACCAACCAAAGTATCCTTCCGCGCCAACAAGAACAGATGCATCACAGAAACCAAAGATGGCGCTAGCTACCAGACAGGTCCTGCAGAAAAATCTTACGTTTGTAAATATCAATTTTCTCAAGAATGAGTGAAATTTTTATGTTAATATTTTCAACGCCCCTTCTAAGATAATATGTTTATTAATTGTTACATTTTCTTATTTCCGAAAAGAAAATTGCAAAACAATAAAAACATTCTTGAAGATAGCTGTTTGTTCCCATGACTGGATTTCCACGCCAATTGAAAAGAGACAGCCGCCATAAATATCTGTTTAACTAAGCAAAAAAAAAAGTTGTGTGAATTTGTGTTACTAAAGAAGATAAGATTATACCTAAAGGTGATTCTACTATTTCCACTGAACATGTGACTAAGATTTTAAAGCAGGCTTGTGAAACTATGCAAAGAAATAAAAATAAATGTTAAAAAATGTTGTGTGTTATTTAACTAAATTATAAAGTCAAAAATTACTTATTGACCACAAATTAATGCATTTCAAGCCTTAGTAAAATTTGACACGCAGCTTTAGAATTTCAATAATATATGACTAACAATAAAGAGAGGAAAATCGTGACAGTCACTGGTGTCACTCTTTTTAAGTTAGTCCCCATTGTTTGAACATTAATTCCCTTTATTAAAATAATTTGATATGCTTACCATAAAAGGGCTTTACTCTGGGCAATTTAGTGGTGAATGTCTCATATTTGCGTACTGTATCGCCAACATCAAATACATAAAATGCATCTTCCTGTACCTGTTACAAATAAAAACATGTAAGACTAAAAACTTTTTTTTTTAAATATATAAAGTTAAGTATTTTTTTTACAAACTATTACAATACAAATTCATTATTTTATACAGGTAATTATATCAAGCAGTTTTTCCTTTAAAATCCATAAATAATAGTTTATAAGAATTGAAATAATTAAGTTCATAATAATATCTAAATCATTTAGAAAACAATTAAAACCAAGGCATACAGATTTTTAACTTTTTTTAGAAATGCATTGTACTTACTTCAGACTCTGTAATGCTTCGCAGAACTTTCTCAAGACTAGTTCCATCATCCACGACGTGGATACATTCATCAAGGTTAGTCAGATTCATCTTGATCGAATGTGTGGATGGATACAAACAATGACCAAAAATGTTGTGAGCAATTGTGGTGAAAAACTGCTTTGAAATGTAGAAACTCTTGTTGGAATAAGCAAACTGGAAGAAAACAAAATTTAGAGCTTGAGAACTCAAATTTAGTCTTATTAATTCTAATAGATAAACTTTAAGAATGTTTTCTAAACATAATCACCAACTGCATTTGTGTGTACAAAAACAAAAGAATGAGTTTAGTCTTGCCTATTTAGTAAGTGATGGAGAGGTCATTAAGCTTTGTATTACAACCATTTTCCTACTATTTTTCTAAATCAATTCTCACTTTTCTAGATACTTTAAATAAAAGAAAAGAGTGAAATTTAGCAATCATATAATTGACTAGCCCCCTTCTCCGTAAAAAAATATTGTAAGGAATCCTGTAAAACAAAGCTTCAAAACATCCATCATGTCAATATAAAAACAAAACTTTTTTTTTAAAAAAACAGTCCTACCATCACTGTATAGCCCTCTCCCTCTTTTTATCTCCCTCCTATTTTCATCTCATTCCTCTTTCTTCACCCCTATCTCCTCGCCCCCTTCACCAACCCCACTTTCCCTTCAAGGACTTTTTTTTCCAATGACTATATAATATACTATCGACATTTTTATGAGGAATAAATTAAATTTTCAAAATAAAATATAGCCTATGTTACTCGCTGATAATGTAGCTTTATATTGGTGAAAGAATTTTTTAAATCGGTCCAGTAGTTTTTGAGTGTATCCATTACAAACAAACAAAAAAATCAAATCTTTCCTCTTTATAATATTAGTATAGACAAGTTTGGAGTAATGTTATTGGTTTTTAGAACAAAATTATGTGATCTTGATGGGTAAGTATATGCTGTCCCTAAACAACCCAATGAGGGTTGCCACTATTCGCTTACTATGAAATTCCCTCAGTTTTTCGGGTTTTCAAGAAGGAATTTACATTTTTCCAAGAAGATGAGATTGAAGAAAATAAGTTATAAAATTTCATTTTTCATCAAACTAACCAGTGTGAAGTCATGTATCATGTTTAAAAACAGATAATTTGAGATTGATGGGTAAATACATCTTCTGTCACTTCACAATCCTTGTCTAGGGGGTAATGAGACATGTTTGAATAAGTACGATTAATTTTTCAGATCACTTTTGCGTCCATCCAAACACCTAACAGCTATTATTTTAAGCTTTTAGTTAAGTTCCAAATTAACAAATTATCCAGTTTATTTACTAGATTTTGCAAAAATTCCCTGGGTTCTCCTTGGTTTTTTTCAGACATACAATTTTTTTTTGTGTTTTTCCCCTTTTCCAGACAAAAAAAAGTCCCTTGTGTTTTTCCAGATGCATGGCAACCCTGACAATGCATCAAAAAGCTATTCTAACGTATTTTTGTGAAATTTTGTACTATTACTATATTTGTTCTAGTCACGAAAACTTTACACTGTTTTCCTGGTTGTACAAATGTGTGTACAGGTGTGTGGCAACACTGGCTAAGTACTATTTATATTTGACAGAGTGTTTACTCTGCAGGAAAGTAAACATATGTATATGTTGTACATATATATAAATTTAAACTAAAACAAAATGTGTACTTACGAGGCAGCCTTAGTTCAGGGTTAGGCAGTTTGTTAACAAAGTGGTTTTAACTACGATCGCAGGACGGCAGGCAGTGGCAGGTGCTGTCAGAAGTCCAAGGAGGTTCTCCGTTCAGGGATAGTCTCCAGTTGGACTTGTACAAGCAGAAACCAGCCGCAGGGCTCTGAACCAGCCGACCAGAGATGTTGCAACCCTGAAAACATACAAGACGTTTATTACCCTTGGAGAATATTTGCAAGGTAAAACACAGATAAAAGAAAACACAATATGTATTCACAGATATATTCATGAGTTTAGATGGACCAACTACAGGTTTAGAGTAGATTTAAAGTCCCTGGTTTTAAAGTAGATAGTATCTTAAGTATTTTACAAGTTTGTATATTGTTGAATATATCTTAGCCGTCAGATTGCGCCACTGTAGTTTACACCATTTGATGCAATATTTTTTATCCTATTGGGGCAATATATTTGATAGGTAGTGGTGATGGCATGGTTTGAATTTTAGCCAGGCGCATTTGGTGTATTTTACCAAGAGATTTATCATTGTGGTTTCCCCATCTTCTCCTCATTAATAAGAGGTTCACATCATTGATAACAACTTTCTGTCTAAATACCCTGTATTGGGCCGTTAGTAACACTTGTGTAATGTACAAAGAGAACAAACAGATTAAACAGTATGGATGCACCACCATTTCCCTTTAAACAAAGAAAAATAATTACCGTAGGTTTTTGTAAGAATAGTTCATGGAACTAACAGTAAAATGACAAATAGTAAGAATAGTAGTATTATTTATTCTTTGGTCTTTTTGTGCAAGTTATATTTTATCTAGTGAAAGTAAAAATCATGTGTGTTCACGTAAAGAAATTTTTTTCCAGATTTTGTAAAAGCATTTTATTCAAAATGAGTGTTTAACGAGTTTTAAACAAATGACAAAGTGAATATAGTAGAATTCAAATAAATTAATATGAAAAATAAAATAAAAAGGTTGAGTTTACAGTAATATATATCACATTACAAACCACTAAAATTAAAAATTATTATTTACTTTGCCTTTAATCGAAACCTATAAAACTATACATCCCATTCCTAGCCCCAAAAATTGCCCTAGTACTCAATATACCCTCCTTACCTTGTTTATTTTCCAAGGATGGTCTCATTCACAGAATTATAACCAGCACAATACAAACCAGCCGGCTATTAGGGCAAGTATTTCAAGTTGTTTAATGTAAATTTTTAAAGAGTGTTCACTGAGAACATTCTCTTTTCGCCCAAATGGAAGAAATGTTTCCTTGGAAAAAAAGGAAATATTTTCCACTTTTGATGTATTAATATTCAACAAAACCAAACACAAAATGTGAATGGATGTAGGCCGGCTGGTTTTAATATGTTTCAAGAGCTCTAACAGAGCTTTTTCCCAATGACACTCATTCGTGGTTCTGTTAATAATACTGTTGGGCTACCTGAGTGGCAGACAGCTATTTATACTGGCCATTGGCTACTTGTAGTGGGAGAATAGACGAGAGAGGGGGGGGGGGGC